>WUQG02410264.1:0-16338 GCA_011317285.2 Androctonus mauritanicus
GGACAAAATATCACTTAACTACTATACTACATTAGAGAAAATTCAGGTTTCTATATATCGAAATTTTTCTAAGGCACCTTCAAATTCAATATATGAGGTCCGACTGTATTATCATTTTTTTAATAAATTATATTTATTGATATGTTTTTCCTTCATTCCAATAATTTTTATTTTAATTATTTTATAAATTTTTTAACTTATAACCAAAAATATAACATATATGAAAATCCACTGTTGTATATAAACAGTTATAACATTTTCTACTTTGTTTTAATTGGCCTTCAGTTGCTTTGTTGACACACCACACTCAATACCACATGCAATACAATAAAGTAAGCTTTACTGCTATTTCTTGCCAATGACTGGCTGCCATAAAATAATAAAAGTGACACACCTTTTTTTATAGCCTGAGGATGTTTATATTAGGATTTTCCTCTTATTTTACTTAATTATCAGTAACAGCAAAGCAATAAATGAACAAATAATTAAAAATATTGTTTATTTTAAAAGAATTAACCAAAATTTTTGTATTATTGGCAACATTTTTTCCAGTGTTATGAATTTCATAGATCATCATATTAAAATTCCATGTTTTACTTAAAATTTCAAAACTAAATTTATCTTATCCCAAAATCAAAATAAGATTACTAAAATATAACAGAATAAAAAGAGAATCAATAAGATTTGATAAAAAATAATAATAGAAATTCTACTAATACAATCCAATCACATTTTCTATCTTTAAAACATAATTCAAAAACAAATTTTGGCAATCGAAAAATTTAGGACTTATCATCAGAGGCAAATATTTTCTCCTAATAAACATAAAAAAAATTACTTTGCAAATAATAGCTGCTCTGCATAATTTAATATTGAATTTTTTTAATTGTTTTTTATTCCACTTCCATGATGTGTACACACATCAATGGACCTCAATAAGTTAAAAGGAAAAAAGTTGCCTCCTTATAATTTGTTTACAATCACTCATACATTTTCATTTATTGAAGATTTTATTATATAATGTTATTTTGTTTATTTTACTTCATGCTGGTAATATTTGATATTATTTTCATATTTTGCATCTCTGCTAACAAACCACTTTCTGTTATTGGCTGTCTAGCTGTCAATCATACTTTTTGGAAATGACAAATTAAATGCATTTCTTTCTTAAAAATAGAATGATTAATAAAATAATTTTATTTTATTGTTTTTGAAAGGAATCATTTGCTTTCCAGTTTTTATAGTATTAAAAAATTGTTTAAGATGTTTTGTATGCAAAACAGTAGTTAAAATATATATATATATATATATATATTTTATAAATAAAACATTAAAACAATTTAATGTAATATATTAATAATATAAAATTTTTTTTATGCTGACTACAACTAATATAGATAGTGCTTAGTTAACAAATTCCTGGTTTTACTAGTTTTTTCTCAAATATGAATAATCAAAAAAATAAAAAATATGATTATTAATTGCAATAAAACATTCATAAAAAAGCATTTTAAACCATGTACACTATTAGCTTAACAATATAGTATGACTACATTTGTAGCAAAAACTCCATTGTCTATTATATCAGAAAAATCAAAAATAGCACTGAAAAGCAGTAATAGTGCGTTCTCTGATTTATTATATAAGTAATAAACTATCAATCTATATTAAAACTCATCTAATTATCTCTCAATAATAATGAAGAATAAAAATTTTTTATTATTTATATAAATAATAATTTATTATAATAATTTTCTTGATATTAAAATCCATATTTTCATTTCTTTAGATAAATAAATCATTGTTTAATCAAACTATTGATTTTGTTGGCCTTTACTTAATTTTATTGTAGTCAAATTGCATTGTTGAGAATGGAATATGTGATTTTAATATTATCTCTTTGGGAAATTAATTCTTGGTTTATAAACTTTTACATTCATTACATTGGTACTTTAACTTTTACATTTTACATTCTTGGAATGTGCTCATAAAGTAAAAACTAATTAAGTTGTAAAGTCAAAAATTATGTGTACACTATTATTTATATATAAAATGAATTAATTTAAAATATAATGTAGAATAAACAAGGACTACTGAAAGAAATGAATAATATTTTCTGCTAAAATGATTCCACTATTATTGAATTATTATAAAAGCACTGCTATATGCATTGCTTTTATACTAATTCAATAATAGTGGAAAAATTCTTTTCTGAATACAAAAATTAATTTTTTTTAATTATTAATAAATTGGTCTATAATGGAGAAAATTTGTTTGATTTATTATAAAAAGACGGATTTTTAAGCAATAAATAATAATTAATATTTTCAGTTATAGAGTAGTTATCTTCAGCAATACACAGAAAATATATAATGTGCAAAAAACAAATGATGAAAAATATTATATACATTGGAACTACAAAAACCTAATGTTTTTTGTAATTCCATTATTTGATCGTAACATTGTATTTTTTTGTATGTCACCAAAGACTGCTACTCTAACTGAAAATGTTAAGTATTATTTATTTTTTAAAACTGCTGTTTTTTATGGTAAATTAATTACATAACATTTAAAGCAGTTTTCTTTTAATTTGTGATTATTTTAAAAATTTCTTTTTCAACATAGTAAAAATCTTATTCACTAATTAACTATCAAACATAACTTTACAATATTGTCACATTTCAATAGTAAGTATTTAATATTCTTTTTAAATAATGTAGTAAAAATGCCTAATAAATTAATTTTATTTTTTATTATTTTTAATTTAATAAAAAAATGGCAAAAACTGATGCTCCTGGATTATAAACAGATTATTATGATTAATACATTAATAATGTATTACTTATAATAAAATTAAAACAATTTTATAATCTAAAAGTTTTAATCTCACTTTTTCAAATAGAGAAGGAGTTCCAAAATGCCATGTTCTTGTGATATCTGTTGTTCCATCCCTAAGAAAATCTTTATTTTTAACATAAAAACTTAAATGTAAATAAAAATAATTAAAGTTTATTCATACTTATATTGTCCACCCGAATCACATAAATAAATTTCATCTAAATTTATTGCACGATTTGTTTTTTTCGATGGTTTGTAATGAATGATTGCACCATTTGGACCTGAAGCAGATATTGTTTCAAAACTAAGGCCAACAAAATCTTCTTGTTCTCTGAAATTTCAATTTAAAGTAAATATGATATATTTTAAATATATTTCTACAAAATTAATTAAAAAACAATTAAAAGAAAAGTTTTAGAAAATAAATTATTTAATCTATAAGCTTTATTTAGTTTATACAGAAAATGTGTGTCAATGAATTCTATATTTTATAATTAATTCTTTTCTTAATATTCAACTCAATAATATAGTACTATCATATCATCTTACAAGCTAATTATATATAAATAAGAATTTACCAAGCATAAAAACAAGTTTATTTTTGTATTCAATGTAATATAAAACCAAAGGAAATGACTAACAATGATTAAAAATGTTTTGTTATTAAAATTTTTGTAGTTTTATTATTCCAATAATACCATTAGCATTTTGTTTTTGAGATGAGATAAATGATCATTTTAATTTTTTAAAAATAAAACAATTTTTATTTATTAACAAAAATCAATAAATCATAAAAATATTTATTAAAAAATTAATTAATTAACTTACTTTCATCATTATAAAACAGATGTCATTCTTTATAAAGTTGCTAAATATAATAGATGTTCTACAATATTATTTTACTAATGTAATTATTTGCAGATTATTAAATAATACATTTTAATAAAGCAAACTAATAGGTAACCATTACTAAGCAATATCCAATACCTTATTAAAGTTAGGTTATCTAAATCATTTATTAAAGCAACTAGAGACATATTAGTTGTTTTTATTAGAGATCAAATGCCAGTAATAACTTACCAAATGAAAAAATTCCAAAAAATATTTTTATTATTAAAAAAATCAAATTTTCATTAAAAAATTGATTTTTTGTGTCACTTTTTAAGCCAAATGAATAATTCCAGCCAGTTGTAATTTGCTACAGATATTCTATCATGTCTATTAAGCAATATGAATTAAAATTATTGATTAAATATTTGTCATTGTAAAGTTATGAAATTTTATTTATTAGTATACTGACTACTAACAAAATTTTGCATTTTTTGAAAGATAAAGTTAAAAATTAAAAATATAAATATAAATAAATGATCATAGTTTCAGTATATTGTAGATATATTCAGCTTTGTTTAATAAAAAAAATTATAAATCCAGGACTAATGGTTATCAAAATATCATGGCAAACATAAATGCATTTTGTTAAAATTTAAAAGCCAGAGAAAATCCAATTTAAAGTATCAAAACATATTTTATTATCTTACATTAACAGTTAAAAGCCACCAGCTATATATGAGTTATCTACAGTTGTTTCTGATGATATATTCAAAGATTTTTGCTTTCTTTTTAATTTGTTTTTTCTGAGGCAGCTTTTTCTGCATCTAAACAACTCTAATGATCAAACACTTGAAATGTTTGTAAACAATGTTCACCTTTTTTCAATCCTAACCTTTGAAATACTGATAACCTTCCCAATCATCATACACTGCTAACTCTAAATGTCTTCAGTTCACAAATATTTCTTTCAGGCACTGCTGTCAAATTAAATGATACAATGATTCATTGTTATTTTGGGTGCCTCCATGAGAACACTTTTCAAGTAGTTCTGTGGCTGCTAAATTTTCAAAAACTGGTTTTATTTGGTTTAAAACAAATAGAGGAAGCATGTTCTTATTTGCTTTATCTAAATTTCCACTGTGAGCAGAAACCAGTTTCCGCAATCTTCATGATTCCCTCCATGATGTTTAAATATTGCCTAGATGTCTTTTTTCATTTTCACTACATCACCAACATTGTTTCTTATTGCTACACCATAATGTCCTTGTATCCTTTTTATTGCAGCTTTTTATTGAGTTAGTTTATCTTTGCCACTAATTCCTCTGTGATTTTTTCCATTTTCTACAAATGTTTTTTTTTTCATTTCTTTAATTTTATCCATCAATTTCTTCCTATTTGTTTATGAATATGTCCACAGCATTCAAGTTTCCTGATGTTTTTATTTATGTATATAAATAAAAACATCAGGAATTAGCAGAAGCAATCTGATGGTAACTTTTGCTTTCGCCATCTCCCAAATATCAGTATGCATTAAATTATGAATATTAACTGAAAGCCTAAATATAATGTCCATGCCAGCAGGCTCCATAAATTCAGCTGTACGATCATGATTTTTTTCACAATGTACTTTATGATCATTATACCAAGTTTAAAATTTGGTTTTGTGGTAATTTGTTTTTCATTTTTATACAAGAATTACTTACATGTACGTCAATAATTTTTGATGGAACATCCTTACTTACAGAAAGTACTGTAGACACACCATTTTTTGATTGGAAGCATCTTCTCTGCCATGTGTTATCACATGACACAATAACTTCTTTTGGTTCAGAGCCTTCAGTTACATTAGCAAGTTCTTCAGCTGCCGAACTCTTAATATTCTTAATACTCTTAAAGTATTTGAAATTATTAAAATTCTGCTATAATCAAAGATTTTTAGATAGTATTAGAATTTATTTGGTTATTATCCCTTGAATTTAGGCTTAAAAGGTAAATGCTAATAAATTATAATAATTATTTATCAATTTTGAAAGAAAACTCACTTTCTAAATTCTTCCAATTTTGCTGCTGCTGATAATTCTGTTACCTCATTTATAGTTATTTCCTTTTCTAACCAAGCAAAAAATTCACAAACAGCAACTGCATCTTTAATCTATATATAAAAATTATATTCAGAATTATAATAAATATAATTTAATACTAACATTAAAAAGAATCAAAATTAAGAATTATCTTAATTATATAATAAATTCTTGAATCTTTCTAAATCTATTATTTCTCTTACAGTCAAGATAGCCAGTATTGAAAAATGAAAAAATTCAAATTTAAAAACATTTGTTTTCCAGTTTGTTTATTTAAATACTTTTGAAACTTTACAGATCCTTTTAAAATTAGAAAAGTTAATATAAACACAAATAGAATTGTAATAATTTGGTCAATTAATGATTATATTGGATAAATCAGCTATGATATATTCATTCAAATACTTCAAGAATGCATTATTATACTTGTCATTGCATTATTTTTTGTGTAAATTTATTTAAGATAAAAAAAAAAAAAAAAAATCGTTTTCAATTGAACTGACCAAGTTTATTCTGAAAAATTTTTTTTTAATATCTTTTAAGAAGATAAAACATTAATGCTGAATATATCTCAAATTTATTCCTGATATAAAATACATTTGAAAAATAATGAAATTGGTGACATCAGCAGTGCTAGATAACACTTGCTAACTGGATGGTATAAAGGAAAAATCTTTGCTATTGTCTGTACTTATGTTCCTAGCTTGTTCAGTGATTATTTAGTTCTCATTATTTTAATGTTATAAACCTATCATAGATTTAAACTCAAACAATATGCTATCATGAAATTGTGTACTTGTTCAAAAAAATGAAAAGAAATGTAAAAAAATATTAAGAAGCTTCAAAAATGATATTCTATCTTGTAACCAAATATTTCAATGGTATAACTTTGAATGTTGTATAATAATGATTTCATTCTCTCAGCTATCCATAAATTACAAATTTGAGGATTTTAAAAACAAAAATAAAATTATTGTTTCATATGAAATTAAAAAAAATATGGTAACTAGATTTTACAAATGCTCAATTTGATGTGTGAACAAAAACAATCTGAAATTTTGATTTTCACAATTTAAAATATGTATATAGGTAGTCCTCAACTTATGACTCTTTCAACTTATAATAGCTCATACTTATGGCACAATATCATTGATAAATTTTATAACTGGTCAATGAAATTGACGAAGGGTTCAAGACTCAGACTAATGATCTGATATACAAAAAAACATCCTTTTTGTGTCTAGTTCTGTATTTTTGTGTTCATTAAGCTTATTATAATAAAATAATCGTAATAATAAGCATTATTAGTGGGTAATCCATAAATTTTCAACTTACAACAATGGGGTTAGAACTAAACTTCACTATAAGTCAAGAATTACCTGTTGTTCATATGCATACATTAAGAAATATTAATGCTTTCTTTTAATAGTCTATAAACAAATTTTTTTTCTTATAATAAAATGTTTATTCAATTATATAAGAAGTTTTTCAGAAGTTTATTTTTATAATATTATATCAGTAGTCATGCCAAATATGCAATTAATTGCAATCTTCAGTATGGCTCCCACCATTGTCATAAACATTTTAAAATTATCAAATATTTTATATAATTTATCTATTACACCAAGTGGTTAGAATTAAAGTATCTCTGTTCAGAGCAATGCAGAGAAAAAAAACCAATGTATATCAAATGCATACCACCCAGATTTGGTGTTCTTACGATCACCAAATCTGGGTGTATGCATTTGGGGACAAGGGGAAACGAATGACGCAAAAAAATTTGTTCTAAAAAGGAGTGATAAGGAAAGAGATGGCATTGCGAACAATCCCTACTAACAACATAATATGTCACTTTAAACAAATTGAAGATGTGGCTTTATGCAAATTGTGGAAGCACACTTTGCTAGAGAAACACATTCAAAGTTTTGTAGAAATCATCAAAGCTTTGTAGCTTTGATGATCACTATAGGACTCTCATTGCCTGATCATGCTTTATTGTAGAAGTTGTTTTATAAGAATGGTGAAAATACTTTTGGCACTCTTTGAATGTACAGACATTTGAAATTGTCTACAGCTCCTTTGACAGCATGTGGCATCTGGAGAATGGTTCAATGCTTCAAGGAGACTGGAAGCTTCTCAGTTTGACTAGGATGAGGCCAAAAATATGTGACAATTCAAAGTGGCTAAAGAAGTTGCAATGATTATTTTTGAGGAGACCAATAAGAATGAGAAAGGAATCAATTGTGCTTGAACTGTAGCAAGACAATTGGATTTGCCTTATACAACAATGCAGATATGTTTATGGAAAACTTTAGAAAGTTATCCCTAAAAGATCCAATATCACCAAGCATTACAAGATTCTGATATAGCTATCCAGGTGAAACATTTCCTTGCACGCATGCAGGTAGATGTCAACTGGCCCTGGAACATCATGTGAAATGATGAGGCATACTTTTCTCTATGTGAAGCAATAAACACCCAAAACAGCTGCATCTGGACTTTGGAAAATCCTCACCAGGTTCAACAGATCCTCTTACATTTTCCAAAAGTAACAGTTTGGATTAGGTTTACTGCAACATTTCTGATTGGTCCCTATTTTTTTTTTTTTTTTTAAATCCATCAGCAAGGTTGACAGACCTGTTCAGCTACTGCATAGCATTATACGGACATGCTGCAGCACTTCATTATTCCTCATCTGCAACAATGAGGATGCCTCAGCTCTACCATTTCCAACAAGATGGAATGCCTCCCCATATTGGTTGTCCTGTTCAATAGTTTTTGTGACAGCATTTTACAGAAAAATCAATAATCAGTCATGCATTCCCATCTTCATGACCCACCCATTCAGAGATCTGAACCCTTATGATTTTTAGCTGTGAAGTTACCTGAAAAACATGGTTTATCAAAGAGGTATTTGTAACCTTACAGATTTGGACAGCATCATCTTGTACACACGGTGACATCACAACAGATCAATTACATGCAGCTTTGGAACATGTAATTGATCTGTGTGACACACAGTGCCAGTTGTTGCTTCAGCACACTGAACACCATCAATGACTTAGCTTTCTTACAGACTTCTTCCCTCCTGCATCCACATGTAACATGTTCTATGGTAGATGCATTAATAAAAATTGACATTTGGAGCTTGATGACTATTGTTAGTATCTATTGCAATTAAGCTTTGTACTTCAGTTTGTGTTATGACTGCAAAGCTGTTCCATTGCATTATGTTGTTAGTAGGAAATGTTTTCTTCCCCTATCAGTCCTTTTTGGAACTAATTATTTTTGTGGCATTCATTTCTTCATGCCCTCAAATGCATACCATGCAGATTTGGCATTCTTATGACCACTAGTTTTTTTCTCTGTAGTGCTCTGAACAGGGATACTTTAATTCTAACCATCCCATTTCTTAATTCATAAATATAATAATATAAATGCATAGGAGAACTATAAATCAGATGACAATATTTTTAATTATAATCCTAATCCTTCAATTCTACTTGCTGTTGTATAAACCATAAAGAAAATAGCACTACTAGTAAGCAATAAAGTTCAAACATTTATTCTATATAACGTTCTCAGACTGCTAATGGTCCCTCTTCAGTATAAATTACACTTGAGGAAATGTATATAACATTCTTCTACGTTACCGTTCTAAACTATTATCCAGTCTTTTCAAATCTTAAATCTTATACAAACATTCTAGAACAGTCTTAGCCCCACATGTTTCAAATATTTAAAATACATAAAATTTGACAAACATTTACATAACCTTAACAACTTAATAAATATAATAACATAAAAATAAAATAAATAAATAAACAAAATACAATAAATAACTTAAATTACGCAATATATAAAATAACACAATAGTGAGTAATAAAACAACATAACAATAAGCAATAAGGAAATACTCAGATCTACTGCTATTACAGCAACGTTAGTGCATCCAAGCCATACATTCTCTAGCAATACTATAGTTTATGCCTTACACACCAGCTCCATGATGCCGGTAGTACGGCCAGGGAGTTACTGTTGATCACATTTCTATCATTTCTCCTCTTTTCTATTTCTAAAGTTTCTCTCAGTGCTAACCCATTATGGTCCCATAGTGCTTTGACTATCCTGGCTTCTCTCCATTTAATACAAACATCCTCTTCGTATACTCTACTCGTCAAAGCCTTCCTTCCTGTTTTGATATCTTTTTTGTGCTCTCTTATCCTTTTGGTAAGCCCTCTCTTGGTGCTACCTATGTAGTATTCTGTCTCTTCTCAGTCATTGTTATATATGGGAATCTCATATATTCCTGCTTTTTTATTGTTTTCTATCTTATTCTTGTCATTTCGAAGTATGCTAAACAGAGACAATCCACTCTTCCTTATCATATCACCACCTTTTCGCTTTATCTCCCTATTCAGGATCTTGTCTGTTGTAGGGTAGTACATAATCGGTGGGTAGTACCTCACTCTTTCTCTACGTGTATTGGTATCATTTCCATTCCTCATTTCATTATCGTTTTTAATTTTATCTATCCATCTTTTTAGCATTTTTCAGCTATATCCGTGCTTAACCCCAACATTAAGAATGTAATCAAGCTCTCTCTCTCTATCTTTCCATTTAGTTATATGAGTAAGGGCTCTGTTGATCATTGCATCAAATGCTGCTATTTTATATCTGAAGGGATCTTGTGACTTTGCTGGAATTACTACTGGGCTATATGAGGGTTTCCTATAAACTCCATAATATATTCTCCCATTTCTGTAACAACTCTTATATCTAGGAAGTTGAAGATTTCATTATTACTCTGCTCTGTTCTTAGTATCAGTCCTAGTGTTCTAAGTTCCACTGCTTCAGAGCAGTGTTCAAAATGTACAAAAATTTTATTGAAATATTGTCATTTTTATTAATAATTTATATTTATTTATGTGTTTTTACTTTATTTCAATAATTTTTAATTTAATTGTTTATAAATTTTTGGATTTATATCAAAAAACCTAATGTAAACAAAAATAGTCTACTCTCAATTAAACTGCTATATTATTAATTAATTTGCTCTAATTGGACTTCAGATGGTTTATTGTCCCAGTTCAATTAATATTAAATGCAGTTGAGTAAAATAGACTGGCAGATAAAATATGGGAAAGACATAATAGCCATAAAACAATAAAAGTGCCATGAACATTTTTATGGCAGATATTTATTTATATTCATATTTTCTCATTTTTTGACAAAAATATAGTGAAAATACTGTAAAATATTAATGATTAACAAATAATGTGTATTTTACTCTAATTAATAAACATTTTCATATTATCTAATATTTTTTATAGTGCATCCAGAAAAAATAATTTTTGCAAAAAATTTCAGATATTAACTTTATATCAATATATAATCAAACAATATGAATAAATTAATCCAGAATATAGAGAAGGAATGGGAGAAAAAGTTAATTGTACAAAAGATATTCAAAGAAATTCTTGTAAAAACCTTGTAAAATAAAAAATTTTGACTGAAAATTAAAGGAACCATCATCATAGTTTATTTTTTTCAATAAGAAATCTAAAAAATTGCAAAAATTTAATTAATGTGAATAGGACTTACAAAATTGAGTTTAAAAATTCACTGGTATGTCCCTGCTATTGATATGATATCACGTCAGTAACCTCTGGCAGTAAATGACCTTAGATGCAATATCATATTCAAGTCAACAGTAATTCAAAGTTGAAAATTATCTGTAGTTCATATTAATTA
The DNA here is from genome assembly GCA_011317285.2 of Androctonus mauritanicus. Taxonomy (NCBI): domain Eukaryota; kingdom Metazoa; phylum Arthropoda; class Arachnida; order Scorpiones; family Buthidae; genus Androctonus; species Androctonus mauritanicus. Next base: position 11,505 of record WUQG02410264.1, read on the forward strand.
ATTTTCTATTGAATATAATTCATTTTTTATTTTTCAATACAATACTATGAATTTATTACAAATTCTGGACAAAGATATTCTCCAGAAAAAGATGTATAAAATATTGAAAGTTCAAATTTGAGAAGCTGTAGTTTATCAAGAATCAGTAGAAATAAACATTGTGTAAATTACATGGAAAAATTTACTGAAGAAAACAACTTACAGGAATATTAATTAAAGCATGCTATCTTATAGCCATTAACTGTATTTTCTTTTTCAGGAAAAACACTATAAATAAATGAGATTTTAATAGACAGACAATGCATTTGATAATAACCAATCTTTTTTTGGATATGGAATAAGAGTAATGTTTAAGTTATGAATTTTTTCATTAACAAACAACTCTCAACAATGGTCTATGTTCATAAAATAAAATCATTTATTTTCTTATAAAAGTATTAATTAAAATATAAAATATTAAAAATAAATCTATTTACTTTTCTTGTTATAAAAAGAAAGATTATGGTAGTTTATTTTGATATTTAATATTAGTAAATTTTGATAATGATTATAAAATGGTAAGCCTATTAGAAGCTTATTATTGATTAACTTTCTAATGAAATCAAACAGTACACTGATGAATGGAATCAACAGGCTAAGCACAAACTCTGAAAAAAATTACAAACATGATCTGATCTGGAATTTGATTTTAGATCCTTCAGATGAAAGCTATTGATCATCCGTGCAAACAATAAAAAAAACACTTACTTGTGCACCTACGATTCCATTTCCTCCAAAGAAATTGGATGAATACATATGCATTGAGCCTCCTTTTCCTCGAGCACATCCTGCTTCTCTTCCTAATTTATATAGGACTGAATTAAATGAATATATTCATAAAATATTATATTAAAATAAAATATTAATATTAGAAAAGAAACCAGCACAATATACTACAGTAATCTCTCAAAGTTGTCTCAAATAACATCAGTTCAATTTTGGATTGATTTATAATGTAATGTAAACTGACCCAAAATTGCTGATGTTATTTGTCATAAATCAAGTCAGATTTTCCCATAAATGTAATGTTAAATGAACTGATAGATTCCAAACAAAAATTTTTACCAAGAAAATCAAGATATACTTATTCTATACTTATGAAAGATTTACAAAATACTTGAAATCTGACAAATCAAAATTGGCATTAATATGTAGATATTGATAAAAATCAATTTGTAAAATTCAGTAATTGAAGTTTTCAGGATATGATAAAAAATTTTACAGTTAGTTCTAATTTTAGATTAATTAATACACTTTTAATTCAAATTACTGTATATTAAATATATTATTTAATCTAAATTACTTCCACTAGTGAACTTTTAATTAGTTAGATAATTTGGTTTAAATAGCATTTTATCAAAATTATTTCCTGATGATTATATCTGGAACTTATAACTTGGCAGTTTTACCTGTCAATTCTGCCAATACACTTTTCACACTGACTCCTCGAACATAAGTCCATCCATGGGCCCGATAAGCAGTAATAACTGCATCAGTTTTTCGCAATGCTGCTTCCATGCCAACAGCACAAGCTTCCTAATTTTAATGAAAATTTATATATTAAATATTTTTATAAGCATAAATTGTATTTAGTAAAAATATTTCTGTTAACATAATATTATAAAAGTCTAATGCAAAGAAATACAGGTATTTCTAATATACAAGAAACTCATATCAGTTGCAGAAAAATTTTCATTGCATGTTTTGATTGATTTTTTATTAAAAACATTTATTTAATATTTATCTGATATTTTCTGTTGAAACATTTTCAATAAAATCATATTGTAGAAAAACATGACACAGTTGTGTCCTGCTCTCCATTCAGAAGTTTTTTTGCATCACATTGTGATGTTTCAATATTATAAGTCTGATATTCTGTTGTTTATTTCAATGAATATTATATTTTTCTAACACTTGAAAGTTGAGGGTCGGCTTATACACTGGCTTCACATTTTTACTTATTTTTATACTTTGAAGTAGGAGGGTCAGCTTATACATGATTATATACATTATCTGTATCCAGTTTTCTTTATAATGAATTGTTGAGATTTTAATTTTAAGCACATTCTTCTAGGAACAGGCTTCTTGGGTGTGTCAGTGTGAAGATAATATGGTTCAAAGGCTGGAACAAGATTTTAAGTTGACATTACAACAACAAAATTCACTTGAACAATGGGCAGCATGGCTTGAAGGTGTTGTTGCTGTAGTGTTACAGCCATATGAAGGAAAACCTGATTTCCCCAAAGCTGCAAGACAGTTTCTGTTGAAATGGTCATTTTACAGGTAAAGTTATTATTCAGTATTTTAAAAATGGAAATAATAATATAAAGTATTCAATGTGCATATTTTATTGATTTTCATTAATAAATTTATTCTATAATTATTATTATATTAAGTGAAATTGTTAATCTTATTTATAAGTACATTAATAAATTTTGCATATAGTTTAACCTGTTTGCTGCTATTGATATGTATACATTTCAAAGAAGTGGAGCAAAAAATGATACAAAACAATAAAAAATGATTTAAAAAATTCAATTGTTATTTTATTAATCCAGTTTTTACAAATTGATTTTTTTGTGTGTAATCATAGTCCTAAATTTTTCCAGTTACTGAAATATTTTTTTAAATTGCATGTAAACAAACATTATTTATATTTGAAGAGCTCGATAGAATTTGGAATCTATTATTCATCTAACCTACTGCTTTGCAGTCTAACTCACCAAACCCATTCCAATTATAGGATTTGATAAATGATATTTTGGAAATTTTTATTAAATAAAATTGAATTTTTCATAAAATGAGCAAAAATATGCTAAAAATTAAAAAATATTGTAGGTAATAGGAAAATATTTATTAATTTTATTAAAATAAACAAAAATGTATCTTAATCATTCAGTTTTTGTTTCAGTTTCACTAAAATTCAGGAGAAAATCATGAAAAATGAAACATAAATACTCTCATTCCATTTAAAGGGACGTGGCACTTTTATATAGTCTTCAAAAATAGCACTATTCACAAGTATTTATTTATTTTGTAAAACGTTTTCGGACCCAATTTTGGTCCCTCATCAGTACATACATTGAAGAACGGAATTTCTTAATAACAAAGAATAATCGAATATTCTTTGTTCGATTATTCTTTGTTCTTAAGAAACGTATTTATTTATTTTGTAAAACGTTTTACAAAATAAATAAATACTTGTGAATAGTGCTATTTTTGAAGACTGTTGAATCCAAACAAGTAGGTTAAACATTGATGTTCAATTGCTTCCATTCAGGCGACTGGGATATGCGCATTCTAGTTATATATTATATCTCTATGCTTCTATATGTATGCGAGATCACCAAGGATGCTAATAGACTGTATTCAATTCCGTGGACATCACTAAAATAGTGTCTTTGTAATAGCGATTCGTCAGCGTGCCAATGACGACACATGACGTTAACCGGGCTATGTCGGGTCTGTAGAAAAGGATATGTTATCTTCAAATCATTCCGCGAAAATTCTTCACTCGGCGATATAACGTTTTTAGAAAATTACTCTCTATCTTTTAATTAACATTGAATGTTAATTAAAAGATAGAGAGAGATTCAATTTGAATTTTATTTTGATAAAGACGTTAAATTGGCATAAGACGAAGAATTCGGCAATCCAATCATGATTTCTTTCAAAAAATTCGCACAATTTTTCTTCAATAATTCAATTTTCACAGAGACGTGGATGTTTTTACAATGATGATGATAGATGATATTATTTTGATGATAATTGTATCAATATTTTTATAACATTTTAAAATATTTTATAAAAGCTATAGAAAATATATATAGTATATATAAAAATATCTACAGGACAATTTCCGCAAAATTATTCACCTCATAAAATTAGCATGGATCGATAGATTATAGCATATTGATAAAATTTCCTTAAATAACCATATCTCTCTACGGTGCGCTTACGGAGTTGGTTATTCAAAGTTTTTTCACTTTAGTGATATAACTTACGGTAAAGAAGGCTGCAAGCGCTGCGCACATTGTGTCGCGTTGCATAGATCCAAGAGAAGTTCGCGCTCGAGTTACTATGAGTAAAATGCTTCCACTTCAACTGATTTTGATGAGATACTATTTTTTAGTCAACAAATGACGCCACTTTCCATTCAGTTTTTTTTTTCTTTTTTGGTCAACAGATGATGCCAGTTTCCACTCAGAGTACTAAGTGACGGGGCAAGCCCTTCCACATGCTGCCACCCTTGCGGAGAGTCAGCCGGATTGTGGAAGCGGGGATCGACAGGCTGGGCCCGGATCCCATGATAAATATTTTCAAGGGGTGGAACCCGAGACTCGAACCCGGGTTCTCCAGAGTGGAAAGCCGAAGCGTTTCTACGCGGCCAATCCGGCCGACGCGACGATGAGATAATATTGACAGCAGGCACTTTTAGAACCACATTGGCTGAGCATCAACTATGATAGAGTCAACCGAAAGATTGGAGGATGGAATTCAACGGACTTGGCCCGGATTCCTGAAAAACTGGAGATGCAGGATTCGGATCTTCCAACCTTTACTACGCGTTCATCCAGTCATGTTATTTTTGATAGCGTGCATTACGCCAGGAATAAGTTAGTTTTAATATAGTGTTGGCCGGATGGCCGAGTGGTAACGCTCCGGCTTGCCACCCTGGAGGGTCCGGGTCCCCGCCTCCAGTTTTTCAGGAGGGGTCCGGCCCGGCCCGTTGAACCCCATCCTTCACCATCCGGTTGACCCCTCCTGCAGGAGTGGGCTCCCTGTGGGAGGGTTT
>WUQG02410275.1:0-16336 GCA_011317285.2 Androctonus mauritanicus
ATTAATATGTAAGTGCAATTTATTATATTTTTATATATAATACCTACATTTTTTATGATTTTTTGCGATGATTTTACCATATACGTTTACTTTTGTGATACTCAATAATATTAATAATTTGTAATAGCAAAATATTTATAAAAGAATAAGTTAATAAAGTATAACAATCAAAAAAATCAAATAAATTAAGTTATTTATTTATTTATTTTTACCTGGCTGTCCCGGTTTGGCGCAAAAAATTTTACCAGGCTGTCCCGGTTTGGCGTAAAAAATATATAGTAACCCTATGCATGTTAATTTGAAAATTAGGAATTTAGTACCGTATATTGGACTAAATTATAAATATGTCAGAATATTATGAATTTTTTATAAAATACAATGAATGAGAATTCAGTAAGAAGTCCAATTCCCAGCAACATCAATTGCTTCGTTCAATCTGGATAAAAAGACTCAATTAAATTTTCAAACATATCCGGTTGTCATCTCATTTTCTCCCGAACTTGTTGCGCTTATATAAAAAACATTATGTGAAGAAGGAGGATCTTCCAATCCCACTCCTGCACTATTTTTCTCCATATATTTTCTATTGGATTTAAGTTTACGGCTTTAGCCGGCTAAGGTAAGCAAATTATTGTGGGATACTTTATAATTCTGCTTGCATGGATGGAATGGTTGTCCCGACCAAATGAAAAAGAATATCCTGGAAAATAAACAGCCAACACGATTGACAAGAGAACGGATTCTAAGATACTCACATATTGGAATGAACTGAATTTGTCATCTGTTTGAGCTAGTTTTTCCAGGACCATGTGCACATATCCAACCCACATATATACGCTTTTGTAACCTAATTTTCGTATATGAGTTATATTTCCAGATAAATAACGACTTCCCGTTCGTCTATAACAATGACGTTCTCCGTGAGGATTGGATTCAAATGTTTTTTTCATCAGAAAATATCACATATTTCCAAAATTCGTGCGTGAAGCGTAAATATTGTAACGCAAATCCTAATCAGGCTTCTTTACGAATGTTCGTCAAGTATTCTTTCGTCGCGGGTCGATGATGTTTGAATCCAAATTCACTTAAACGTTTCTGCATTTTTTCGGATGAGCATTGTAACTGAAATTGGTGTTTAATATTTTTCGTATATATCAGCATACGTTAGATCCAATCAAAGATCGGGTAGCCCGTAGGGTGCTCTGGAAGATCTTGGACCTTAGTAACTTTCAATTCGAAACTGACTTAAAGTGATATAATAATCAAATGACAAAATTCACATTTAGCAATTATTCCTTTATTGTAAGCTTCATCTCACGCTTCTTTTATTGTTGTAATATTCTGATTTTTTTCTAATGGATGGCGCCACTTTCCAATTCTGTAGATAATCTCATGCACACTGTTGCGTTAAATAAGTGACCGTGCGAATTCGAATCCTTCCAATGGTCGTTATAAGAATAAATGAGTCGATTCAACTGTAGAGTTTGGGGGTCTATAGGCCAGGCCTTGAGCATAGTTCTCATGTGGTAGAATCTTTAGCATTGTAGTTATAAGTCATTGAGTTCAAATTTTTTAAGTTTATTTATTAATATAGAGTAAAGTCATCGTTGTCCATATAGACAATGAGAATGTTAATAACTAATTATCAGATATACCCATCTTATTACGAATTATAATATACAAAATATAATTCTCTCGAAATGATTTCTGTCAGCAATATCTAGGCATGTTCGATTCGTTCAAGATTTCTAAATCAAGATTGTCATTGATTATTGATATTCTTTTCTATTGACAACGGTATCATTGATTTCCAGAATTGCTTATTCGGATTCTAGCGTTAACCGACATGAAAAGCTTTCTCTGAATGGCATTCAATAGAATTACTTAATCTTTCTCTTATGCAAGCCATCGAATAAGTGTTTTTCTTCTACTTTTGGTATACCTAAAATGGGTAAGTTATTTTCTTTTCAAATTATAACCTCGTATGATAATTTTTCTGACATATCAAATTTTAATTTCAGCTTTTCTTAATTGCATAAATAAGTAAATCGAATATAAAGTTTTATGTAAAGCATTATATAATAAATTCGAATCCGTCGAATGTTTTCTAATTTTATTGAAGTTCTCACATATAGTGACAATGGATAGCTATTTAAATTTTGGAATTTGCTATGCATGTTTCTTAAGACCGAGTGTCTCCACAGCTTTAGTTTTCGGCTTTGAGATATTCACTCCTTGCAATTGCGAAAATCGAATGCGTTATAATTTTATTCTCGAAAAATTAAAAACGCCTTATTTCCGATTTGTTGAATTCGTTTTATGGGAAAACTTTGTAATGTATTTTTTGCAAACAATTCCGATTATAGATCAGTATGTTCCTTGTGTCGGATGGCATAATATCATAGGGAATAATTTTCTTATTAAAATAACAGTCGTTGTCTTGGCTTTCGTTGTTGCACTCGCAATTAGTTGGATGAAAAGAAATAAGCTCCCTCCAGTTGTCGCATTGACAAATCTTAATAATTCGGATAAAACTAAATTATCTGTCATGTTTGATAAGATACGGTTTTGCTTAATGAGTATTATTGTAATCTCAATTATCTGGTCAAAAATAGCGAATATATGTTTTCTCTATCCTGCTTTTGAGTCACAAAAATATATTAGATATGAAAGCCTCATCTGCAGTGTAAATTCGGAAATTTGGGTAATATTAATTTTGGGTGTATTATTTCAATATGGCTTTTTCGGTTTTTCAATGATTATTATAAACACAAAAGGATTTTTGAGAATATCCGAAAATTTATTATTCCTGAAACCTGAAAACTGCGATCTTAAAAACCAGTTAGAAGCAATTATGATTCAACATGCAGATCTGTGGACATATATTAAAGTTCTTAATTCAACCTACGACTATCTTCTGACTTTCGTGTATTTTATTCTCATATTTGGAACCTGCGTTTGTTATTATATTTTACTCTTTGTAGAGATATCTCGAGAAATGAAATATCTAATTTGGTTCATTTGCATTGCTTGCAGTGCAGGATGCATTATATTTGGTTTTATTCTTTCTTCATTAACGGCTGCGGTAAGTTGTTTCAGTTTATCAATTTTAAATAATATTTCGTTAATAACAATATTTTATTTTCTTTAGATGCATAATTCTTTTCAAGATATTAGAAGATTCGCTGAATGTGATTTGGGATTGAAATTCAAGTTGAAAGTAGGAATTTTTATTTATAATTTTATATAATCTATCTTAAGTAATGCTCTATAATTTATATTAATTTTTGAATTTATATAGCTTTTAAATTTTATGAAAAGATTTGGGAAAATATCATTGTGCTACACTTTTGCTGGATACGGTTACGTTACTAAGAAATTTCCAATTAAGGTAGCTGTAATTATTATATATTATAAAATTTTCATAAATATTAAACTCTATATCATCTAAGAAGTATTTTTTTTAATATATTTCAGATGGCTAGTTCTCTTCATTCAGTATTTGATGGTCTGTTGAATCTTCGAACCGTTGAGGATAAGAGAATTGAATGCAAAATTGCATCTATTATGAATCACACAGATAGGTTCTGAGGTTAATGAATTTCTGAAATTCTGTTTTGGATCTTTTTTTAATTAATTTTGCTAGGAAAAAGTTCTTTTTTATATTAAACATTACCGAAACCGCCCACAAACTTATAAGAAGTTATTTTTCAACTTATTTCTGTGCAACAAATTATTTTATTTTATAAAAGTTCCTTTATTTTCAATATTGTAAAATCGATGATGTAATATGCTGTTTAATTTGAATTTCTTTATTAAATAATGTGTCTAGTTTAATTAATTTATTGTTTAATAACTTTATTAATAATTTTCTCATGAAAAAATTAAGAGGGTAAATCTTAATTTTTTTCATTCTAAAATGTATTAAATAGATTTACGTTTGATTTTTATTATAAATGTCTCATCTAAATCCAGTGCCGGTTCGTGAATGGAGAAGTGATGGTGTGATGGTGCCGGTCGGTGACAATAAAAATACATTGTTTAGATACGCGTTTTCCAAAGAAGCCTTGATGTGGTTCACATGAAAAAAAATGTATTTCGGGGTCCATAATATGAGCTAAGGCGTTCGTGATAAAATAATATAGAAAAAATAATTTAAATAAAAATAAATTAAATATTAAAAATATAAACTAATGTCATAGAAAAGTCCAGAAATTTCACGAATTTTAACTTTCCGCATGGGGTCCACATACGGAAAGTTAGGACTCAGAGGGTCCATAAGCAAAAAAAAAAAAAAAAAAAAAAATTGAGACCCGCTGGTTTAGATTAATAATAGAAAACCATTATTTTAACAAATGTAACGAAACAACAAACATTCCTAATTTTGTGTACTTTGTTTGTTTATACAGATTTGCAATGTTAATTAGGAAAGTTATGAAGAATGTCGTGCCAATATATTCAAAACGTTATAAAATGTATAGTGATGTGAATAGACATTAGTAGAGTTAAACAAATGAGTACTATACACTGGGTAACGGACCCCAGGGATCTGGTCGGAATTCTACTAAAATTCCCGTTTATTCTACTAATGCTCCAATAGCAGCGACGGTGTACATTCCTATTTTTAATATCTCTTTGTGCTATTTATCTGAGGTCCGTTCAAAGTATGGTAGAAAGCGAAAATAAATACAGAATTTTTTTGTGGAAAATTTTTCTTATTTTGATAATAATAACTTAGATTATTAAAATAATAAATAACTTGTTAATAACGATACTTTCTGTAAATAAATGTTTTGATTTATTTGATAAAATTATCGCTGCGGCCCTGCACCTCCGACTCCGAGTATTCGTTGCAGATGTCTAATTGTAACTTTTTTTATAAAAAGTTATAAATCATGACTCAATTGTTATTTCGAAGTTTTTGATTGAGTCATATATGAAAAACACTTGTAAGTTAAAATACAAAAAATATGAAGTAAAAATATTCAAATTTAATATGAGTTTTAGAGTTGCAAAAAACAATTGGTCGTCTTTCTCCTATTCGCAATATACGTAGCTCTTCTTGGATAGGTTAAAAAAGATATTTCGCTTCGAAAGCTCACCCTTAATAATTTACAAATAAGTCATCTAGGAAAATAACAAGAATGTATGAAATTTTACATTAGTCTATAACTAATATTGTGCAAAAAACAACAAAAATATTGACAATTATAAATATTTATGCACTCTGACAAATCTCGAATAATGAAATATCTTCTTAACAATAAAACCATTTGATTTTTAATGTTTATAAATATTTATATAAATTATTTTTATTAGTTATATATCCATCCACTGTGTTAATTCTATATTCATCTGAAAAACATGACTTATAATAATCTTCATAAGTTATTGTTAATTTTTTAAATAAATTATAAATTATTGTTTATTAAATTTTAAAACGATTGTTATGATTATAATACAGATATCCCTCCTATAACCCGGTAGATAGATCACTGAAAAACAGTGTGTTGAGTGAAATCGTATTACATGAGACCCAGTGCCAATACAAAAAGGAAAGATAAATAACTTTCTTTAATTCCACATAAGAAACTTGATATCCTATTAAGAATATTAATAACACGAAACATAAAGAAAGAAAAAATATATACGTAAGACCCTAAAAAAACAATATACGCAAAACAAAAGGAAAGGAAAAATATATAGTCTATATAACAACCATTTAATAATTATATCTTCCTTTACCATTGTTCATTAAAAACGAGAACGTTTTTCTTTTTAACAATATCAACTTCATTTTCTGAACTTTTTTCTGCATTGAAAGTTTGTATAGCTTTTGTTCTCTTTACAAAATCTGTAATGTAACCCGCTATAAAACAATCGTTCCTTAATACATATCAAAAAAAAGTTTATGAATAAAAATGTATTTTTCTATTTCACATTCCTCTATTGAAGAATAAAAAATTATTTTTTATCCAAGAACTGAACGTTTCGAACACAAGATATTCAATGGCAAACTAGCAAAATTGTATTTATGATTAATTTTAGCAAAGCATTTTCCAATGATTGCATTTTTTATCTATGTATTGTGTCTCCCTAGTATGGATTTACAAAAATTGACAAAGCTGTTTTAGTTGTAGGAGAGTAAACATAATTTTCTAAATGTGTTAGGTAAAAACCGTGTTGTAGACTACCGTGTTATATGAGGGTTTCCGTAATTTTTAAATCGTGTTAGAGCGCAACCGTGTTGTAGAAAGTCGTGTTATAGGAAGGAGACCTGTACTTTTTCGATTGAAATTGCTTGTATCAGTTCGGTTCTGATTCAGGTTTTATCAGCTATCTTTTCACTTTCACTTTACACAGAACAAAGTTACTAACATCATACCATGCTTTGTAATATATCTTATTTATTCATTAATAATACAGTATCACGGTATATAGAAATATTAAACTGATAAAATAATTTATAGTTAATATGCAGAATCTATTTTTGTTAAATAATTTTAATCTTATAGTTAATTTATTTTTTGCTGTTATTAAATTATTAAATGTAAATAATAAATATTGTGTAGGTGTTTTTTTTTTAATTTGCTAAACCCGACGACAGCATCGGAGGACAGTATTGAGTCTATGGGAGAGCGAAAGTTCATTTATATCACTAAGCCGATGATATAATCCACTAAATTATTCGCGTTCTTACAGTAAATTGCCATAAAATAATGACAATTTTGACAAATAAGCTATAAGCTTCGAATAAAATTATGATATCAACATGATTTTAACATGCAGTAAATTATCTGCATGTCTGTAATATATAGCCTACGATGATCAGATGTGCAATAATGTTTTGCTCATTCTAATCGATTCTAACAGTTATAAAATGGCGGTGAATTGTAATTTTAAGTCAATCTCGAAAGGCTACATGATTAGCCGTCAAACGAGATTGAAACTCATAATTCAAATGGAAATTGAAACTCATAATTCATAATTGTGGCGAAACTCATAATTCGACTCGATCAATATACTGTATATAATTGTATAAAATTACCTAAATTTTAATATACTCAGAATTGCTAAATATAAATAGCGAATATATCTAAATTTGATATAAGCTTATATATATATATATATATAAATCTGCTACCCATCCTTGTGAAGGGTCAGTCTAACACTATAGTCCATTCTATATCACTCGATAAAATTTTCAAACATGTGGGATCTGGAATTTAAATTTTGGTTCATTTGTATGGAATTCCAAAGTGTATTTTTGTGAAGTCCTGGGGGCCCATCTGCATCACTTTCTTTTTTGTTGTTTAATTATTTTATCATATATATAATGTAACTTTTTTATATAATTATAATAATTGATCTATATATTATTTCTGTATAATCAATTTTATAATAAAATTGTATGGTCTATTCTAATTAATTAAATTTGTATAAATCACTTCTAATTAATTAATATTATTGTATTTTATGTACTCCTATTTATACAAAGAAAAAAATCGACGAAACGAAAATTACCTTCCTTTAAACCCCTTTTCCCCATCGATTATTCTTATTCTTGTTAACTTCCTAAATATCAATACTGTAAAAGGGGTTGTAGAATCGTATTTGAATGAGAACAGTGGGAGAGCCGGACCGTGAAGCAAAACAGACGTCGGAAAATATCTAAATAATAAAAACGAATGAGAGATATATCGCTCTTAGAGTGGAGACGACGAGTGGGAGAGGACAAAAAAGGAAAGGAATAGAACAGTGGATTCGAAAGGGACAAAGGTCGGTCCCAAAACAGGAGTCTAGATCTCGGATAAACATAGTTCCGATTCTTTCGAATCGTCCCAACTCTTCCAGTAACAAAGGGGCGATCTTTCAACTCGTTCGCGATTGACAAAATTGCTAGGTCTGTTCGTTTACAATTAAAAGTCGTTTCCTTGATTTGCCAAATTTATTCGTGTATCCAAATATCAGGTACTGTACATTTTGCTTTTCTCTTTCAAATAAATATGAGCTTGCATGCGACTTGACGTTGTCATTGTTCCTCGTATACACTCGTTCACAAATTTGGGCCCTGTGAGCACTTACTCACTCTATCTTGAATCGGCCTGACGGTTGCAGATCCCACATTTTTCTGCAGTCATTTCGGCCGACCTCAAAGGACTTTCAACGAAATTATCGTTTCTGATTCCGTGAATGTGGTTCTCCAGTTAAATTGATGAAAATTATAATTTAATTATTAATTCATATACGGCGCTAAAATTCGTTCAATTATTCTTATTGTTTAATTTAAATTCTTCTTTGTATAAAAAATTAATAATCATTGTAATCGATATAAATCGGAATAACGAAAAAATTCACATACAATAATCGATTTGTCGAAATTATCTAACTTTTTACATTATTGACCTAATAAGCTTGATTCGATGGATTAAAATAATAATGAAATGTGTTCAATCATTCTTTATAAAAATTTAAGTTTCAATGATATTTTTTATAATTTTGTGGTTTCTGGTTATTTTTAGTAGTTACTATTTTATTTCGTTTATTTAAAAATAATAAATTGTGATATTGTTCCTAATACGATTAGGAAATATCATCATCATCATCATCCTCATATATATATTATTAGTCAAACGTGGTTGGCTAATAATATATACCAACCACGTTTACGCCCATAAAGATACGTAAATAATACATGGAAACTATACGTAAATTTAGGCCAATAAAGATACGTAAAAAATGACTCGCTGAAAAAACGATAGCAAGAGCTTCTCTGTCCAGTTGGCTGTAATTTTGCTCGGCTGCTATCAAGGAACGAAATGCGAAGGCACTTGATCTTTGTTGATTAATTACTATCCCTTTTTCGGTTGAAGTACTGTACCGATTTCTATAAATAGAGTATTTTTAGAAAAGTTTAACTTTTGGATGTCTGCGACAGCCAAAATTATTTGTTGTTATTAATAATTTAAAAATTAAAAAATAAAAATTACATTGAAATTGTAGTTCCTCGAAAAAGACAGAATTCGAAGATGACGCCGTAACGTAATAATGGAGGCCATTTTACGATTCCTTCTTGGATTCCCTCAAAGGTGTTTGGATTCCCTATGCGAGTTTGGAGGTGTTTTTCGTCGTTATTTACAGTATTCTAAGATTAAAATCACTAGATTATATTTCTGCTCATTTATATGTGCGGGTAATTTTTAGTATATAATAAATTGCGAAAATATCTGATGTGAATAAAATTCACATCAGATATTTTCGCTAGATATGTGGACAACGATTATGCACTTTATCTTTCGAATGCTATCTAGAATGACTATACAATTCAATCATAGGAGTTCTACTTAAATCATGTTATAATGTTGCTATCTTGTAAATTTTTTAATGTAACGGTGAGATCATTTATTAATTATTAGAATGCGAATGCATTTCAGATCCTACCATACACAGCTAACACCCAACATCCATCGAGAGATGATCTTCATTCCTGTTTTACGTCGCTTCCGTTTTCTTTACGCACTAAATAGCGGAATTATTCAAAATATCTATAATGGACATCAAACACAAAAGTTTTTTCATCGTGATGACCGATCAAACAAGAGGTTTAAAGAGTCGAAGTCCAAACCCCCTACTGAAAAAAAAAAACCGAAGATGTGGAACTGAAATTGAACAAGATCTATAGGGTGAAAGTGCAACGCATTTCCACTTGGTAATCAGGTCTATCTCATAGAGCTTTCAGCCAGACTATGAAGGACTGTGACCGACGAGATGGATCCAGAACTTTATATAAAGTTTTGAGGTATAAAATTCGGAAAATCTCTGGATTAAGCTGAAACATTTCACCCTACGAATCAACCCGAAACTATCGACAAATTAATATTAAAAATAAAATATAGTTTATATTATTAATTATTATACAACACACAATAATTCTGAAACGAATGGGAAAAAGTAGATTTCATGATCTACATGTTTCCTCACTTTTAAAGTTTATGATAGCTACATACTTCACTAATATATAGATAAGATTGGGTTAAACTAATGAGATCATAATCGATGGGAAACAGAAATGCAGATCTTTCATTGTATTTTTTGCATCAAATTCAGTAACCATAATTTTTTTATTTTTCTGTATTAAAAATATTATTTTTCAATCCCAAAAATTTAGTTACGATTTAACAGATGACCTACTATTTATTGACATACAGGATAGTACCACAACTTTACCACGCGGCCATTTGGTCGACATCATTTTTAGAGCCTCTCAAAGATTGACCATTTTGGCCCATGAAAATGCTTCGGCATTCCACTCTGGAACCAGGACCCGGGATCGAGTCTCTAGTCCCATCCTTGAAAATGTTTATCATGGGGCCGGGGCCGTCGATCTCTGTCCTCTATAATCCGGCTGGCGCCCTACAGGGGTGGAGAGCCTTTGGAAAGTCTTGTTTCACTCCATCACTTAGTAATCTAATAGAATGGAAAGTGGCGTCATCTGTTGACAAAAAAAACGATTGACCATTACATATAATAGGATCAACTGGAAGTCAACACCACTACTGAAAAACTGATAATTGATACTGGAATTGAATCCAATCCTATAAGATGGTAAGAGAATGCTTTTCCATGCAGACATCCATAACTGTAAAAGTCGACTGGATCTTTTTATAAACTGTTATGATAGATGAAAGGGAGGAGATGCTAATTTCAACTTTGTCAAAGGACGCTCCAATAGATATTGTTTCATATTCAAGGCCAGTACTATACATAAAAATTTTGAATAAACTACATTATTAGAGTACAAGATGAATGAATTTAATCGTTTTATTTAATAGGTTAGATTCAGTTAAGCCGACACATCACACTAGCGATACGCTATACTTAGCAGTAGCAATAGAGCCCATTACAAGTAGTCAATAGCGATGATGTCAACCGGAACGCTGAAGTTAGGGCTCAACAGTTTTATTTGATAAAATAAAAATTATTCCTTTTACGCATTTATCTGACCGCAAAATATTGTTTATGAAGAAGCAAAACATTCAAATTTTGGTGGTAGTTTCTTATTAGTCAAGTGACATGTTTATTAATTTTGAAGTTTATGCATAATCGTTTAAATTACAAAACAGATCACCATTCGAAGTTTTAAAACTATAGGTAAAGCATTCATGTGCCAATCCGGCCGATAAGAAGACGGAGTTGAAAAAATGAAGAATCGGAGAATATCAATTTTCGTCCGCATCGCGTATAGTCCAAAGCAGGACGCGTCAGATCACCTTAACTTTTATCAGCTATTAAATATGGTGGACAATCAAATTTCCAAAGTTTTCTTTGGTGATGGCTTTTGATTTATTTGGTCGACTTTTATGGAATTCAGTAAAGACGCCAGATCATTTAAGTCAACGTAGAAATAAGCTAGATTAGTCATATAGCTTTAATTTTAATTTAGTTTAGATTAATTAATTATGCCCGAGACACCCATTGGATATTTTCGAATATGACCACTTAAAGATTATGATCACATTTTGTCATCAGCCTTGATGGAGAAAAGGACGAGGTTCAATGCCAGTCAGACTCTTCTGAAAAAATGAAGGTATGGGAATGAAATTGAACCCGGTTCCTCGAAGGTGATTTACGGCAGTCGTTACTATATAACTGCTTTATCACGTAGCCATTCGGCTCACTTATAGCTTTAGCCATTTAAAATGACAGCATGTACGAGCTTTTCATTACTTCACTGGGATCATTAGGCATTATGGGATTTCGAGCCTTAGTATTCATAAATTAAATAAGAAAATAAAAAAATTAGTATTAAAATTATATATACAGTATATACGAATATATGCGAGACATATTTATATATTTTTTGAATTACTCTTTGAATTATTATATAAATAGTATATGGGAAATACACTAGGCATTACTATTTAAATAATAATTCAAAGAGTAATTCAAAAATATATAAATGAAGGCACATTATAGGCCTATATATAATGTGTCAAATGATCCCAAGAAATATAAACGAGCCAATGCTACAGATATAATTTATTTAATTAAAACAGAAAAAATGGTTTTTATAAATATCCACTTGCTATTTAAAATTGCATTTTATAATACCGAATTTGGAAAAGTGAAATTCTTCAGCAAAAAAACCATTTTTTGCTGAAGAATTTCGGTCAGCAAAAAAGTATCTGCGTAGTAAATTCATCGATAAGTAAATTTAACCTGTAGTTAATCGTGTTAGAATGTAAACATGATGGCGGATTTCTGGTAAAGATAAGGTAATCACCAAGGTTATATATAAATCGATGGTAATCATTCGTCCCGAATTTTCGTTAACTTTCAAGATTTTAAAAAGCATTTCGTTTTTAAAATGGACGAATTTTTTTTTTTTTTTTTTTTTTTTGAAATTTCCGTGCAGTATCTGCTATTTAGGTTCATTTGGCAGCAATATTGCTCGGGCAAGCGATGCATATCACAAGCGCAAAAAAAAAAGCGTAAACTTATTTAATAAGAGATAAAAATTAAATATTCAGAATCAAATCACACAATATTGTTAAGAATGGTATAAATAATTAAGAAAATATCACTTTATTTTCTATGGAATATAGGAATGAACATTTATATAGAATGATTCAAATAGGTTGTGCCAAAATTTACAGACTTACAGAGGCTAAAATTCTGAGTAAAAAAGTCTGGTCACGTTTTCTGATTTGAGACTTCATTTAAAAGATATAACACGCGAAAGTTTTGTGACGTCATTTCCGATTCAGTCAAAAAATTATCTTAAAAGTATGTTTATTTTCATTTTTAAAATCACCTATAAATTTTTACTACTTAAAAACCATCATAAAAAATTTAGAGCATCGAGAACAGATTGTTTATTAAATTAGCGACCGATTATTTAAATGAAACGCAATTGTTTTACAAACGCAACATTCATTTTCGAATGCAATTTAGCATTCGAAAATGAATGTTGCGTTTTAGCAAACTCTTCTTAATTTGGTAATTGTGTATTGCTTACTACAATCTTTTTGAGTATGTTATGAATCACTATTCTTATGCAGAAATGGCAGATATGCACTTCATTTATGAGCGCACCAGTGGAAATAATACAGCCACGGAACATCTGTACAGAACTTTTCTGCAACGAATCCATCCAGAGTTATTTTTGCAAACATCGAAGATTTCATCTAGCATTATCAATTGATTAAAATTATTACTTTACAGTTTTGTTAATTTGAACCAATAAACTTCATTTAGTACTTAATTTTTTTCAATGTTTCTTGCACGGATAAGGTATACCTTACCCGTGCAAGAAAACGCTTCTTGTTTCTCATGTATCAAAACGGAAATGATGTCGCCAAATTTTCAGGCTTTATACTTTTTAAACGGAGCCTCAAATAAAAAAACGCGACTAGACTTTTTACTCAGAATTTTATCTTCTACAACTCTGTAAATTCTGGCACAACCTGTTTGAATCACCCTATGTATATATATGTATATATATATATATATATATATATGTATATATATATATATATATATTCATGTTATTTATAACAAACACTATATATAAGAAAATATGAAAATATTTATAAATACATTGGAAAGATGCTAATGCGACTGTTAATCCAAAATTACCATATCTAAAACAGAGATTCTTAACCTTTTTTGTTCCATGGATCCCCTTTGTCTATTAGGTGAAGGCCACCCGACCCCTTCTCAGAATAATATTTTTAAATGCACAAAATAAAATTTCAAAGGAAACTATTTATATTAAAATATAGTTAACAGAATTAAAAAAAAAATGAGAGAGCAATATTGTTTTTCTTAGTACATTAAATAATAATAAAATATATTTAATATATAGGAAACTTCAAGTTACATTTTATTTATTAAAGACATATCAATGTGAAGACTGTTATTGATCACAGATAAAACTAATACTACTGTAATTTATTGCATACATTTATAAGAGAAGGAAATGGTAGATTTAATTAGCGATCAGTGTAAATAAAGCTAATGAATTGACTTTTTTCTCATCTAAACTCACGGACCACCTGAAATCTTTCCACGGGCTCCCAAGGAGTCCGTGGACCATTGGTTAAGAATTCCTATTCTAAAAGCTGCTACTGTAATTGTCTGCAGATAAGATCAACTTTTATTACAATAGCTGTAACATATAGAATTTATTTTATTCTTCTAATTAAAGCTATATCTAATTATACCTAAATTTGAATGAAGTAATCTGAACTACACAAATAAAAAAAATTACAAAAAACAGTGGGCATTTCTGCATAGCATCTTTATAGTTTATCTTTCGATTCTAACTACTCTATACTGCCTAGTATACATTGTTGCAAAAGTTATTATAACAAATTTCTGTTTGTTGATGTTTTGTTACATTTGGCAAAACCGAAACTAACCACAAATTTTTTGACACTATTTAAAAATTAATGTTGGATATGAACTATTCCATAATAATATACAAACACCATCTCAACTGGCTCTCTTTGTAAGTCCAAATTATTCATTACAGAAATCTTAATAGATCAGATAACTATTTTGAAAGCAACAAAGGATGCTGATTTTCAGAAGCTTAGAATTAGACTCAAAACCACAAGAAAGGCTAGGAGTAACATGATTCATATCAATGTGAATGATCTGGAGAGAATATGGGTTTGTGGTAATTATGTTATTAATTCACAAAAATTGAATATGCAAGTTATGTAGGATAGAACAAAAACAAGACACTGTTGCATTTTGATTATAGGTATACCTATTGCAATCTCTGAAGAACAACTTCTAAAACAGATTCATAAGAATAATTGTTTAATCAACATGCATAACATGTAAAAATGGAAAGTTTCACAGATCATTGCAAACTTTGTACAGTGATAAAAAACAGAATTGCAATATCGAAAATGAAATAAATATGATATTTAGGATTTATCTTAAACTAAGGAATTTGTTAGTAAAAGCAAAAATTATTGAAATAAATGAAACTGAAATGAAAATATAAAGATTATATATAACTTTGATCAAATGTTACAAATGCTGTGGGCTGAACCATACAGCAAAACTTTGTACAAGGAATACAATTTGTAGTTACGGTATGAGGAAGCATCACTATACAAATTGTACTGAAAGAAAGAAAAAAATCAAAACATGTGAATTCTCACAAAAATAATAAAAAACAAGAAAAATTTAAAGAACATTTTAATTTCACATTTTCTTATTCTATATATGCTTCTAACAAAGAGAGAGATAGTTAAGGGCATATGTTATGATCCAAACACAAATATATTTTTAGAAGAGTAGATTATGTAAATCATCCAATTGTGTTTAACAGCTGTGACTAGGATTCTTTTGGTTGTGAACAAGTAATATTGGTATTAAACAACTTTTGTAGCATTTATATGGATTTACTGTTACAGTTTTTTGTGTTGACTTCAAGGATATCTTAAACACAGACTATTGTTCTTGGTAGACTTGTCGTATTGGTTATCATCAAACTTTTAGCAGTGTTGGACTAATAAACATAGGTAAGTCTTCCAATTGATGTATCTTTTGTTGTGGAAATTGTTGGATGTTGCTGACTAGTTCTTGATATACACTGGTTCCTGCTTTGTGAATCTTTGGTCTTCTATTCATCTGTGTACAGTATATGTTTTCTGTTCTGACAGGCCTTCCAAGATGGGAAACTGTATTGTTTTGCCAGTTTTTTCTGTTACTGTTGTTGTGTTCTATTATTTTGCTTTTGTTGGAACTCCTTAAGTAGAGTTGTGTACTATTCATTATCAAGTTACTCCACTTTAGAGTTTTATTGTTTCTTTTTATTCTGTTATTTTTATTTTTGTACTGTTCTCTCTTTTTAATAAAGTTTTTGAAAGGTACTGATTATTCTTTCCTTCATTTTCTTCTAATTACTTGCTACACTTTCTTCCAGTAAGAATTTTCACCTTTTATTTTTCTATACTCTTATCATTCCTATCTTCCATTTCTACAGTTAAACCTATGAGTATATCCTCTATCACTTTTTGCATAGTAAAAGATATTGACTTCTAGCACTAATGAGCAGTCAAAATTTCAAAAAACTTAAAAACATTTATTAAAAAAAGTAGCACTTTCGGCTTGTCAAGCCATCTTCAGCTTACAAAAACGAAAACATTTTAAATTCTTTTTGGAACTAAGAACTATTAACGGAAAAATGGTAAAGTTCCTTTAAGGTAGTCGCATTACATAAATTTTTTTTTTTTGGAAAAAATTAACATACTTAAAAATTGCTATAACTTAAAAAAATTAATTTTGAAAAAATAATTTTTCAAAATTATTAAAA
>WUQG02410286.1:0-16335 GCA_011317285.2 Androctonus mauritanicus
CTTCAATCATGTTGCTACATGAAAATACAAATTTAATTTCGTATTTTATGATAAAACGCGAGTTAATCATGCAGGTTTTCCATAAACAAATTTCTTTTGCAACTCAGTTGACGTCACAGTGCCATGCTACTTTTTTCCTTGCTACTTTGCCACAAAAGTTTCTGGCAACCTTGGTGCACAGATAATTTAATGAACTTTAAAACTTTTTGTGATACACCTAAGATTCTCTCATGGCACACTGGTTGAAACTCACTACTCTAAATCAACATTTCTTATTTGATGATATGAGAATTCCCAGTTCAAGAACTCAGAGAAATCAGATCATCATCAATGATGTGCTGAGGGTAGGTGAATGAAGCTCTTGCCTCATGTTAAATCTGACAGGAGTGCCAAAACATAAAATTGAAAATGTTAGAAATTACTTAATGTTTTAATTATAGGATGATCCTATTAATATTTACATTTTTTGTGTTCTGCTTTTTTATTTATCAAAACAAATTTTATAAAAGATAAATTATTATCCTTATGTTACTGTTTTCAATGCTTTTATTGTAAAATATACAATACAGTACTGTAAACAAATCTGTTATATAAATATCAATAATATAGCTTTATAATTTTTCTATTTTTCATTATAACAAACTATTTTAAATTAGAATTTAAATCATATTTCATTTTATAGTTTGTATTACATTATTTCAAACAACAATGCAATTTTATTTACATTTCTGCAAATAAATTTTTTTCCTACATTTTATAATATAACTTAGCATGTATCTTATCATTTGGTGATGCCACAATTTTTTTGCATTTAAAATAAGATTTTCTAAGAACTACTGTATAGACAGTACAAGTTACTCTATATAAAAATGTAAAATCAACAGGTAATGCTATTTGAGCAATCTCAATGGATTACAATGGCCATATATGACTAATTAAGCTACTGTATTTTATTGTTACAGTGGTGCAATATATAGTAACTAAGTACTGTAATCCCATTGCATTACAGTAGTCATGTGATTAATTCTCTTGCCAGAATCAGTGGCATATCTAAGGGAAGTGTGGGGTGTTTATCCAGAAAGTAAGTTGGCAAATTTTAAGTATTTGGCAAAATTTATATCAGCTGAGAATGGATTGTATACTGTATAGAGCACTAAAATATAGCAAAGAAGAATTTTATTGTGTATTTTACATTTATACAGTCATGTATGTATTACTTTTTTAATATTTTATGCAATATGTTACATTTATAAATTTTTTTCAATTTAAAAGTAAATATTTAAATTTTTAATTAAATCACAAATTATAAGAGTTTTTTAAATTTTTATACAAAAGAAATGATTGTTGTTAACATATATTGTAATAAATTTTTGTATATTCAATTAAAAATCAATACTTATCAGCAAATTTTATTTAATTGAATGCTGTCAACAAATTTGCCATTAACATTCCCACTAACCATTAATTGAGTTTGCCTATCCAGTATGCAGACCAGGAATAATAGTAAATAATAAACTATTATTCCTTTAGATTCAGAGCATTCAAATATTACTTATGCATTTTAAAATGATAGGAATAAAAAAAATCATACACTATCTTACATGGAAAATGGTAAAGTTATCTCAAAATTTACATAAGATTAAAAAAAATAAATTATTTTAAAGTTTAATTCAAGCACTAGAATTCTTTGTGCAATATGCATTTACTATAGTATGAATTTGTTTTACATTTTTTTATTCTATCTTTTGATAATGTTTAATAATTATGATGAAAGCAGAAAAATCCTAAATTTTAATAATTACAAATTTATAAAAAGATATATATTTCCTTATTTTTAAAAAGCAAAAGTAAGATAAAGATATAAAATCGTATATAATTTAAAACTCTATCAGAAGTAATCTTTGGCTGAATTAGAACTATGAGGAAGTGATGTTGCAAATAAACATTTGTAAATAAGTCAAATCAAAAAATATATAAGGGATAGTCAATAAACTATGAGAATTTTTTAAAAGTAAGTTGAAAACATAATTTGATGATTGAATATTTTTGATTGTAGTGTGTATGTATGTTGCAATGATGACTGCTCAATCAAAACTCAAAGCTTTACTCAATCCCACAGCACATGAATCAATTCATTGCAAGTATAGTATTTGTTATAGAGAGTGCATTCATTTATAAAGAACTGTCATTCAGTTTTTAATGCAGAGAAGACATCACAAATGAAACTTGGTGTCATTGGTACTAACTATTATCCAAATTCAACAGTATATAGTAGAATCATTCAAATTCAGCATCTCCAAAATTCAAATATTAGCCAATAAGATTATACTGAGCCTGTTCTTTGATGTACATTAATCCTTTGCTATTTTATTTCCTCCTACATGGTTACAGTTAACACACAGCATTATGCTGATATATTGTGGTGCATAGCTTGTTTTCAAGAACAAAACATTCTGGAATGCTGAAAGAAGAGGGCCATTTTGATACATGATAATGCCTACTCACAACATTGTGAATGTGACAAAGTGTCTTGTAAGCAATTGGGTGGGAAGTGCTTTATCATCCCACTTTACAGTCCAGACTTATCCTCTGACTTTGCAACTTTTGAACCCATGAAATAAGGACTGAATGGATGACATTTCTGCACAGACAGTAAAATGGAAACAGCAGTTCACTTTTGGTTCAAACAATAACCACCAGTCTTCTTCCATAATAACTTGCAAGGTTTGATGAAGTGGAGGGATAAGTATCTCCAAGCCCATGGAGAATATTTTAAAAAATAAAAACTTTTGTTGCTTTATTACAAAATTCCCATTTTTATCATCTCATATATACAAAATCAAGACAAACAGCAACATTACACATTTTCTAAATTAAAAAAAATTTGGCAGATAATGTGATGGTGATCTACAAAATAAGATTTTCTTATTAGCTATGCCAATGGTTTCCAAACTCTGTGCCCTCTTTTTTCATAAAAAAATTGATACACTCCTCATTTTCACAGTAGTCTAATTTTATAAAATACTTTACTTACAATTTAATACTACAAAACAATATACCATATTTTGTTTAAATAAAGTTCTTATACATAAAATATATACAATATTAGTATCTCAATAACTGCTCTATACGTAAGTATTAACAGATTCAATAGTAAACAACATTAATGAGCAGGCCTAAGGATTATCGTCTAATAAAAAAAAACTAAGCTGAAGAGGGCAATAAAAAATCAGCCGAAAGCACTCCTTAAACAGAGTTGTTTTTTATTAGACCAAAATCCTTAGGTCTGCTCATTAGTGCTGTTTACTATTGAATTTGTTAATAAAATATATACTGTATATATTTATTATGGTGTAATATTTTTTAATATAATTAAACAAATCTTACAAAAAAAAAAGTGATAAATAGAATACATGTTTAATACAACATATTTAATAATAAGCTTGTTTTTTTGGTACAAATTCTCTCAAATCAGGATGTCATTAAAGATATAGCTACTTGCAATTGTTTTTCAATCACTAAACAAGACTGATATTTTGTTTTTAAAATAGCTACAGCAGAAAATTTCTGGATACATCGATATATGCATTTTATAGCCTTTTGCCAATTTTTCTCCAACACCAATTTGAATTCTTTTTTAGTCTCAAAAATGATTTTTTGTTAATTCTTTCACACTCGCTTGCAATAGACTAGCACCCCCTAGTGGGACATGCTTCACAGTTTGGAAAACACTGAGCTATGCTATAATTATTAACAAAATCATTTATCAAGCTTTCTCCATGATGTCAATATTTTAATATTCATTGTCATTCTTCAAATCTGACCAACCACTAAATATTTCATATTAATAAAGGAAGCTCTGAAACTGTTATCTATAACAGCAGCCTCCAAAATGGGATACATAAAAAACATACTCTTGAAAATTTCTTATTCTTCTAATTCAAATTTACTGTGACCATTGCATGCTATTTTTCTTTACTGATAAAAGGGAGCAATTAAAAATGTTTGGTGATCACTTATGTAGGGAATTCTCATTTCCTGTTGTGGCTACATTTAGAATTGTTGTTTGTTTAAAATATGATTTACTTTAAATCATAGGTTTATAATTATTGCTAATTCTGATTAATTACTTTTAATAGTGAAATTTTAATATTGATTAATTATACTACTAAAAAATTTTATTGATTTCTGTCTGTTATAAAGTAAGGATCCTGAGCTGCTCTCTAACAATATTATGAAGTGTGGAGACCCAGAATTCAGGTCAGATACAAGGTTTCACTCCCCCACCTCATCAAAAATTACAAAAAGAATTTGAATGGAGTGACACCTTAAAAAGGAAAACAAACGATAAAAATATCGTATTACTTGCCCTGGAGAACCTTGTTCTCCACAACATAAAGAAAGAATAATAAATGATAGAAAATATATATCAAACAAAGAGTTGTGTTACATGGAGGAATCGCTCAGGGGTCACCAAACGGACCAGACATGTCTGCGAGTTGCTCCGAGGTCTGTGTGGAGAACCTTGTTCTCCACACAGAAAACAAGGTTCCTGTGTGGAGAACAACAGATGCCTCTGGGGGTCTGCTCTCGGACTCTGAACAGAAGATGGGAAAAATGTAGCAGAGAAGAGTGATTCCGTGTCCCGTCCTGTCAGTGGACATCCGACGAGGCCCAGGGAATGAAGACGAAGAATGATCATTAAGAATAACGAAGGACTGAATTTCTTTTATGCTCTCTCTCCCAGATATGATCTCTCGCGTCAAATAGCTCTCTTGAATGGAATATGTTAATATTACGTTCTATTTTTCGATATTTTAAATAAATATACATTATTTACTTTATATATGTGTTTCCAAATCAATTCTCCTGTCCTGGATCCCTGTGCTACTTACTCATGTGCCACATTCTGAAATTAATATCTCGAACAATGTAACAAGTTTTTGATCATTTCCTGACGGCGAAATTTCACATGTGTTGGAGAAACACGCAAAACTTCTTCTGGTGTCAGACTGATGTTTCGACTTATCTACATACATTGTGGGATCCTTACAGAAGTAAGCTATTTTTGTAGCATGCATTTAAGAATCATAAATATAAATTAATAAAGTAAAAAATATTTAATAATAAAATAAACAACAGAACATTATTGAAATATCATTCTAGAAGTTTTTCCTGTTTATCTAATCACATTTTTGTGCACCATCAACAAAAGCATTGATGGGTCTTTGATTTCAGAATATGTATTGCACTAACAGGTATATTATCAATTTCAATAATTGATACAGTAGTTGTTTTCTCAATATATTTATAGAATCAATCATTATAATGTTGAAAGTAATTTATAACTCAAAACAGGAATAGTCTTACTAAAATTACAATTTTAATGTTAACTAAAATAATTAAATTTATTTAAACATCTATACTGTATTTGGATTGAACAAAATCAGTTAATTATATATAAATAATTATTTTAAAATTATATCTAACATTTTCAAAGCTGCTAAGCCAGCATCTTGGGGAACCTAAAAAACAAAATATCAAAATTTCAATAATATCTAATACAATGATAATTAATCAATCCAATTCAACTAGATATTAGTATCTACCATATGTCCAGCTTTTAACATCCAGAAGAAACGAAAGTTTTTAAAAGATTTTACAAATCCAGCTGTCCTATTACTTGAAAATACAATAGGTGAGCGAACTGCTTGACTGAAGCCTTTTAATCCTGGCCATTTTAGTTTATTAATCCACTGCAGAGTTCCTGATATTAAAAATATTTTTTTGATTAAAAACATTAAAATAAATTGTAACTATATTAAATTTAATTTTGTATGTGATATTTTGAATATTGTGATGAAAAAGAAAGTATAGTACTGTATAGGCAAAATGTCATGATATGATAAAAAAAATTAATTCTCTGGAAAAATTACATTGATTGTCAGTTATTTATAAATACTATATACAGTAAAACCTCTTAATAGCAGACATCTCAGGAATTCAGTATCTATCCACTTTTTGGGAGGGAATTTTCTACTGTTTTGTTTAGGAAAACATGTATTCATGCAATCATCATAATTATATTCTTTTTGATATTCTTAAGATTAAATCATTGCAATTTATTTTAAAAATTAAATTAAATTGCAATAATTAATCTTAAGAATTAAAAATAATGCAATTTTTAGAATCAGGTAAAATGAAATTTTATTTACATTTATATACAGTATTTTTAACTGAATTATTACTAAGATTGATTAGGACATTTGACTGTAAAAAAAATCTGTTAGAAAAGTTTGCTTTTTTTTTGCAATTTTTCGCAATCTCTTTTTCAATGTAGTTTTAAACTAATCAACAATAGTAATCCTTCAGAATCACTTTTTGACAAAAAAATTGTTATAATTGTTTGCTAAACTGTGCCACTACTTTAAATCCTTGATAGTATTGCATGACTCCTCTTCTTTAGTTTCAAAAGATATATCCTCTTCAATGAAGTTGCCTTCATTCAATGTTTTGGAAGAAATGAAAACAAACAAGCAAGCAAACAAGCAAGCAAGCACGCACACACGCACACGCGCACGCGCACACATGCACGCACATACACACACACACACACACCCTCTTTGATACATATTTCATCAGCTATCATAATAAAATATTCAGCAGTTTCTTCACTTTTCAGGCATTCAATTAATTCAGAAATTTCATTTAATTCATCTTTTGAGTCAGAAACAAATGCCTCATCTTCTTTCATTACAAAATCAAAGCCCACCTTTCTAAAGTACTGACAAGCATTTTGAGGTTTTATGTTTTTGATAGCAGAAGTAATCCAAATTACAGCATGAAGAACATTGATTTTGGACTTTGGAAGGTCTTCATGTGTTTCATGAGAATCTGATTATGTAATGTATAATATAGAAAAAGCTTTTTATACCAAGCTTTACAGTTGTGTATTACACAAATAC
The DNA here is from genome assembly GCA_011317285.2 of Androctonus mauritanicus. Lineage (NCBI taxonomy): Eukaryota > Metazoa > Arthropoda > Arachnida > Scorpiones > Buthidae > Androctonus > Androctonus mauritanicus. The sequence continues at coordinate 6,966 of WUQG02410286.1, forward strand.
CAAAAAGATGCAAAAATCACTAAGTAATTAATATCCAGTAATGGTCAAAACATAAGTGAACAGTTACATTTTCAAAAATCATTTCTTTGCAACTCATAGATGGCATACTTGTTAAAATCTTTTTATATTTTTAAGAATAAATTTTACTTTTGAAATGACTTCATTTATGATTATAAAAAATACTGTACATAAAAATATCATATTGTAAAAAAAAATACACTAATTGAAGCTGCTGCTACTAAATGTTACTTTTGGTGAATTTGTTGGTGTTGTTGCTATGTCATTTAAATGATCAAAATACCTCAACTGGTAGTAGTGGAATTCCTCTACCACTGACAATGTTGATCCTTTGAAAAATTCTTAACTCTTCCAGTCAGCAGTGAGAATGTCCCTCGCTGGCTGTTCTGGAAGAAGAGTTGAACAATGGACACAAAAATACACTTTTTCATCTTTTTTAACCAAAATCACTATCTGTTATTCAGAGGTAAATACATAGAAATACATAGGCATTGGAACTGGGAATTGGAAAAGTGTCTGTTAAATAAAGGTGTCTGCTATTTGGGAGTGTCCATCAAAGAGGTTTTACTGTAGTTTCATTGTTTTTTTTTAAATAAATAAAAACAACAACAGAGGATTTAAAAAAAAAAAAAAAAAAAAATAGGTCAAAAGTATACCACTCATTTCTAAAAAGGCCCCAATATATAAAAGACACAAACTACAAAATCCATTGAATAGCTCATATTATAAGTATTTGCAGCTCTAATCCAAAAAATGCTAGATGTTACTTTATTGAATTTTTGAAGCAACAAAAGCAAATTCTGCAGCAAAATTTTTGCTACAAAAGCAGAGTTAATTGAATATAACTCTGCTTACATTCAATTAACTTCAAAAATTCAATAAACTACAGCACTTAAGAGCAATTTTAACTTATAAATGTATTTTATTTATCGTAACTTTTTCAGAATGCACCATCTTTAGCAATATTCAAATAACCACAGAATCTATTTTAAAAATTTTTGTGTCAGAATATTTGAAATTATGCATTCCAAAAATCAAACTATTTATTAAGGATATAATAAAATAAATACACAAAAATCATATTTATAATTATAATTAATAGCATAATATAAATCTGTTCACGTTATTTTTAAATATTTTGTACAGCATATAATCATGTGAGTAAAACTCCTTTTGTTGTTTTTCATTAATAATATCATCTTTCTTGCTCCTTATCATTTCTAATGTTTCTGTAAGGAATCTTTCTTTAGAGTCCAAAAATTTTATTTGTATTTCTAAATTTAAAAAATGTACATTTTTTAAATTTAGAAATACAAATAAAAAAATTGGTTGACAGAAGATTGATAAGAAGAAATAACTTATAACAAATGTGGCAAAAAAATATTGATTGTATAAAAGCCTTTTTATATCCATAAATAATAAAGTTTTAGAAAATATTAATAAACAAAATGTAGATAGTGTACAACAGTAAAACAAAAAATCAACCAACACAGCCACTAATATACAACAAAATCAATATATAATAAACTTCCATTCTGCATGAGTAACTTTAAAACCATAAAAAATATAATAAAAACAACAACAAGAAAATAGCCCCAATAAGAGCTCCTACAGTATTTAATATATTAAGAAAAAAAAGGATAAGAAACAAGAAATGACAAAACAAGGGATCTATAAAATTCCAATAAACAATTGGGACCTAGAACATCAGGAATATTACTTAGCTATAACTAAAAGGAACCTCCAAGACAGATTACAACAACACCAGAAGGACACAGCATGCTAACTTAAGTACCACCCTAGTGACAAGATGTTATCAGAACGATGTTACTGTAAGATGGTAAGATGCCAGAATAGTTAAGAAGTGCATGAGCTATAAAAAAAGATTCCTTACAAAAAACATTGGAATTTATAAGGAGCAAGAAAGATATTATTATTAATGAAAAACAAAAGGGGTTTACCCACATGATTATATGATGTACAAAATATTTAAAAATAATGTGAACAGATTTATATTATGCTATTAATTATAATTATAAATATGATTTGTGTGTATTTATTTTATTATATTCTTAATAAATTGTTTGATTTTTGGAATGCATAATAATTTCAAATATTCTGACACACAAATTTTTTAAATACATTCTGTGGTTATTCGAATATTGTTGTAGATAGTGCATTCTGAAAAAGCTATGATAAATAAAATACATTTATAAGTTAAACCTGCTATTAAGTGATGCAGTTTATTGAATTTTAAAGTGCTAGATGTTTTTGACAATCCGTATTTCCACACACACACACACACGCACACGCACACAAAGGTTTTTTGTAATGTAGATTTCTTTATGGAATGTTCCTAATATATTTCCAGTTAATTTTCAAAATTTTCTCTCACATACAATAACAAAAGCAGGATTCAATTAATACAGAAATTTACTAAGATAACATTTTAGATTTTTTTTAGCACTAACTATATAAATACAAAATAGATCCAAAAAGTATCAGAAATAAGGTTAGAACAACTATAATAAGGAAATCATAATTCAATAAGTTAGCATTAACATTTTTGTATGTAATATTTTGATATGTTATATTCATATAAGGTTCAACTGATTTATAGCAGTTGTTTGTTTTGTACTGTGTATATATTTTCAACTATTATAACTATTTGCAAGTGAACAATATACAGAAATTAAAAAATGTCTTTTTATTTTAGAAATTTTCATTAGAAATACTACAGTGACATAACTAAGAAAAAACAAATTGTATGAATGACTCAAATGTTTTTGTGATGGTTGCAATACTACTGATAATCTGCATAGAGCTTATTCATTAATGCTAACAAATGAAGCAAACATTGAATGTGTGCAAATAGATGATGAAAGTGATAGAAAAAAACTGTTTATGGAATTGTATCAGAAGCAACAATTTCAAAATGAAATCTCAATATCATTATCAAAAGGAAGTTATATTGTTTTTATTAATGCATTGATACTTGTTTCCTGATACCAAGTCAGAAGAGAACACTTGCCTCTAGGCACACTGATGTCATTAATATAACTAAAGATAGAATTTCTTAGAGGATAATTATAAAACATGAAACTTTGGAGGTTTTGTAGAATCCTCATGTGAAATGAGAATATAGTGAATGGAAGTTACAAAAATCTACCAAAAGTGAAACATTCAAAACAGGATAGGAGTAAAGGAAAAGTCATATTGGAAATTTTCAAATTCACAAGATATTGTTCATTTTGAATTCAACCTTTAGGAATGAATTCAAAATGTGCAATTTTATAGTTATAGAATTTGTTCAAAATTGCTTGCCTAATTAATTCTGTAACTAAAGAATTAGATGAAGAAAAAATCAATCAATAATGTCTTGAGAAATGGACATTGATGTTTGATTTCTCCTTCATGACTCATTTCTTTTAGCAAAACAGTACTTTAGTAGACTCAGTGTTAAACCATTGAAACATATTACTTAAATTCAAAAAATAACTAAGCACTATAAGCAAGCAACAATTTTAATTGTATATAACGTTTTTGGACTTTCGTGCTTGCTTATAGTGCTTAGTTATTTTTTGAATTTGAAACAAAAGCAAGTTGGTTGATGGAACTTTTATGAACATATTACTTATTTCCTGATTTGATTCTATACTCTCTCTCACTGAATGAACGAAAACTGTCAAAGGAAAATCATTTTAATAATGATATCATGCAGAATAAATTTGTATAGCTAAAAGGATTGAATGAAATGAATGATGATTTATTTTCAAGCATTTTAAAAAAAACTTAATTCCTTATAAAAGTATGCAGTTGTAGAAGGGAATTACTCAGGAAAATATACAAGTAATCCTCAACTTATGGAATTCAGTTCCAAAAATCTCAATGTACCATTGTAAATCAAAAATATTCAAAATTTATGGAATTTCTCACTAATGTTTACTAGGACACTATATATTTTCTTAATAAACAAACATAAAACCCCACAAGAATCAGACACAAAAGAGGACTCCTCTTTCCATATATCAGACTATTGGTCAGAGAATCAAACCTAAGTCAAATGTATAGACCAATAACAATTTAGTTGATGACATTGCTGTTGTATGAGTTGGTCATAAATGAAGATATATTTATAATTGAATAATTATATTATTAGATGTTAATTAGCTATTGTTAATATGATAAAATCTTTATTATCTAATCTATATGAGAGACAAGAGTGGACAGATATAAAGTTTGATAACTGAAAAGATCTAGGCTAGGCAAGTTCCTTTTCTGGTTATGAAATCAAATATGAGTTTTAGATTCATCACAATATGAAATATCTAATTTTATTGTTTCATGAAGGAATTGTGTCACGTTTTCTTTATTTCTAGTATTAATCCATTCATTAATTTTAATTACATCATTATCAATGATGCCATTATTCATCTCAATGGTTGACTTTGGCTAGAGCCATCTTTGGTAGTCTCAACTATATTCAACTCAGTGTGATTGTGTGTGTGATTGTGTGTGTGTGTGTGTGTGTGTGTGTGTGTGTGTGTGTGTGTGTGATTGTGTGTGTGTGTGTGTTATTAATGATGATTTTTTATACAAAATTTGAATAAATTATTTATAATAGAGGAATTCCTAATTTTATGAACACAACTGCTTTATGAATTTCGTTTTAACAAACTGTTTTACTTATATGTATTTTTTGGATTTATTATGACGATTTTCACTTTTTTAAAAGAACCTGTCTCATAAATATAGATTTATTTACATTGTTCTAAAAGCAAACTCTGGTATCTTGTTTTACATAATGTGATTTCTAATCTCTCTTCATATCCTAACAATTTTTTTTTTCTTTTGCATACAGGATATTAAAACTGTTTTATAAAAAAATATCTTATCATCGGCTCAATCATATAAATAAATTATTCTTATGATTTTTTTTCGTTATCTTTCCTGAATGCGTCAAGCATATTTTCGCAACAAATTGATCGCCGTGTACTGCTGACAATATCAAAGATAATATAAGATTAACCTCTATGCAATGACGAATACATATTTGTTATTTAATATTCTCTCTTTCAAAATTTTAATAATAAATGTTTTATATGATCTTTTAATCTAACGATTTATGCTGCTTTTGCATGCCGAAATTTAAAATAAATTAGATAAAAGTTTTTCGTCTGTACATAAATTCTCTTTCAGAATAAGTTTAATCTATTTAGTCTTTTAAAAGAAAAAATTATTTTCGTATACATTAGATTTTATTCTTGATTTTGGTACAATAAATATTTTTATTAATATATCAAAATAATATTGAAAGTTTTACAATCTTATTTATTAATTTTCGAAATTAAAAATTTTAAAAAATAAACACTTATTTTTATTTTAAAAATAGATACTTAACTGGAGATATAGCCTATCAGACAGAAAATTAATAAATGATGACTTTAAGATGAACATTTCGTCCTCTTCCTTAAGTTTGTCCATGATTTTATTTATTATTATAGTTTTACTGAACAATTAAGATTCCGTTGTTGTTGATATTCTGATTCATTTATAATTTATTATATTAGATAAAATTATTAGATCAACTTTAGAATTAATTACGATTGATAAGAATTCTACTATTGAAGTAACTATCAAATTTGTCTTGCGGTTTATACTGAGTCTGTTATATAATTGATTTAACAATCGCCAGCAAAACATTATATTGGACTGAAAGCACAAACATCCGACTTACCGAACATTTGCATTGAATGCAGATGCTAAGTTAACTCTGTACAAGTATATGCATACAAATTATAGCACTCAAACTATATTCTTACTTTATGATTAAACATTAATGATATAATTAATTTTATTTAATACAGACTAATTATTATTTCTAAAATTTTTTATTCAATTTATTCTACAGACCTACAAATCATTAAAATTCAAGTCTGTTATATTGAGAATGACAGGGGAGCGTAAACAAGAATAAAAGTTAATTGGTTTTGTTGAACTTAACAAAACTTAATTTGTTTTAAATTCTGTGAAGAGAGATTGCAAGTTCAGGAAGTTGCAATCAAATACATATATCCGTATTTTTTATATTACATTGATAAGATCTACTATATTTTAATAGACTTATTGGATCTTATTGAGGGAAAGTAAGTTAATCTTATCTTACTTTGCTTTATTGTTGTTTATAAATTTATATTAAAATTCCATGTCAAATCATAAAATAATTCATTCTATATTTATTGGCATTTTGGATATCAGCAATTTCCAAAAATATAAATCAGATTTTTATAGGTGGGAATGTATATTAGTTAATATTTTCAACATATAACGTAATCTATTTGTTTAAAATTTGGTATAATCTGTATGATTCATTGAAAATTAATTTTTAAAAGGTCTAGTTTTATGAAAATTAATTTATTTCATTCCTAAATAATTCTTTAATGCTATTATTTTAGTAGTATATTACTTTATAGCAAAATATAACAATTATAATTTTACTGAACAATTAAGATTCCGTTGTTGTTGATATTCAGATTCATTTATAATTTATTATATTAGATAAAATTATTAGATCAACTTTAGAATACTTTATATAAAAAAATGTAAAATATGCAAAATATGAACATAACTTTTCTTATCCAAAATAATATATTGTAACTTGTTTTGGATAATAATATAAATATATAGAATTACCAAGAAGTGAATATAATTATCTTAGTAATATATAAATACAGAATTAAGGGAAGAAGGATCGCTTACATTCTGCATATATATGTTTTGGAATGATTAAAAAGAATGTTATCAAAGTCGTCTTCACTTATGTGATCCTTCTAATATATGTTATAAAAATGTATTGCCTAATTCAAAAGTTATTAGGAAAAGACTTTAGAATTTTATATCTTCGCCATTTTTTTTTAAATATTTAAGCTGCAAGATTGATATAACATCAAAATCGTTCTGAAATGGCATGTCTTTCTGTTAAATTCCATAAAACGGTTAATAAACGTTAAATCAAATGATTCGACATTTTTAAATGATTCAAACTCCACAATTAAAAAATATAGCATCGAAGTCATCACGGGAAACATTTCAATCAAATTTTATAAAAAATCAAATTTAACGACTCCAAGTTTAATTTTTGCCACAAAGGCAAGATTTATCAATATCCAAATATTTATAGTTTTTCACGAAAAATTATATAGAAATGAACGGTTATTTCGATAGGGATTGCAATGAAAAATATTTTAATATAAACAAACTATACGCTGTATAATTCTTTTTATTTATTAATGATTATTCGCATTTTATAGATAAAGTAACGGAGGGAGGGGGAAAAGATACTTTTGCATCTGTATTTAAGTCTGCACAGGGGCAACTACTCTGGTTTCCCCCGTGAATCGGTGCAGTACAGTAGTTGATAAGCATATGAAGTTGAAAAGTTATTAGGTGGCGGACAAGTGCACGCACACACACAAAATAGATAGTATGAATATATGGAAAACGGGCTAATAAAAATTACGAAATATATTTTTAATAGAGCTATATATTTTGTTCTTTCTAAGCTTAATCTTGCTTACCGATTAAAGTAGTTTCATAGTTTAATCTTTGCTTCCGTATAACTTCATCTTTGAAATACTGTACTGTATTTCCCGTAGTGCCAATAGCTAGCACTTGTCCTCGAAAAAAATTAAGAAGCAAATAATATTAATTAATTTATATAAATTTTAATACAAAAATCTTTATATTATTTATTAAAAATAAAAATAATAATAATACTTTATTCAAAAAAATATTTAATTTTATTAATGTTACTGAAATAATTTAATGTATAAATATCTTTGTTTTAAATTTAACAATTATTAATATTTTATAAAATATTATAATATAAAATAATTTACATCAATTTATAAATTAAACTTTTGATGAAACTGTAATTATATTTCACTAATTATTTTCAATGATGTTTCCAGCACTTTTATTTTTTCTTTTAATTCTTTTCGTTTTGAAGATTGAATTGAATATTCTTCTAAAAATAAATCCTGAAATTATTTAATTAAAATAAAAATATTAAAAAATATAATATGGAAGAAAATTAATTTTTTGATATGATTAAATTCAAAAAGATTTTTTATATTTTAATTGTAAATGTTATTCTAGAATTTAGCATCTTAAACTTACAGGATTTGGACTTGCTGCAAGTTCAGAAATTAAATTTGTTGAAGTATATAAGATTGACTGGAAATTAAATAAAACTTTCATTTAATATAATCTTATTTTAAAATATTCAAATTTTTTGGATTAAAAAATCAACAATTTAGAAATAAACAGAATCCCTGAATTAAGTGGTGAACCATATTTTTATATCTGCATTATTTTAAGCCCTATTACTTTGCAAAAACTAAAACCTACATTTTGATATTTGTTAAAGTTATCATTATTTTATCCTTGAATTTTGATACTTATATTTACCAATAAAATAATAAATATAATATAATAAATTAGATATAATAAATTTTTCAGATATTAAAATTTTTTCATTGTATTGTAATAAGGAAGTATTAGCATATTATAAGAAAACTTTGAACAAATGCAAATCAAGCATTTGCTATCTACCAATAATTGTATTTTTAACAAGTTAACATTTAACTAAACATTTAAAAAGCTTCCACTGAGAATCTAAAGTGAATTCAGAGTCCTATTTGTTCTAGGAAGTTTGGTCATGCCAGATAATTCTTTCCACCTAGTAGTTTGAATTTGAAGTTTCTTTTATATTGATGTATTAAAACATATTATACCATTGACTACAAGATATCTTTTACATTATATGGAACAAATTAATATAATTTTCATAACTTTCAAGATTCTCTGCAGATATCCCAATGGAAAAACAAAATTACTATACATCCATCTTACTTATTGGGATAAACTGACCATCATAATATATATGAATAAACTATTATCTTTTATACAACAAAAACAAGTGAGTAAATAAAAAATTTTTTTTGAAAATTTTGTTATATATAATATAATAAATATTAAATATAAAAATAAACACTTGTCTTTTTATATTGCATTCAATCAATGTACCGATATTCTGTCAAATTATAAAAATAAACTTTCAGATATAAAAAAAAAAATTTTTAGATATTTTAATATCTAATTTATTATTATATTAATAAATATACCTATCAAGAGTAAATAACAAATAATGATTTAAATATGGAAATTTGCTAGAGAGAAGCTTATTAGTATTATTGTTATTTACTGAACTACAGTGTATATATATATATACACAGTGGCGTAACTAGAGTCGTGTGGGCCCTGGTGCAGAATAAAAAATGGGCCCCCGGGG
>WUQG02410297.1:0-16332 GCA_011317285.2 Androctonus mauritanicus
ACTTGCAGAAATATTTATTAAAAGAGCTCACCTGGTATGTTACGAGCTCCGCACATTTGTAAAATTTGGGAGATCTCATTTTGAGGAATATTTCCATCCAAGACAATCAGAGGAGCTTCCAAAATTGAATTCTTGAATTTTAGAATCTGATATAATTAAATAATAAATAAATATATAAAATTATAGAGTGTAATAAAAAACGAATTAAAAAATATTCAGTGTCTAAAAAAAGTCTGTAAAAATATCTTTAAATAAGAGGGGGAAAAATGAACGAAATAAAGTGGATATTTTGACTTTAGAACAAATTAAATTTTATAAATATTGAAAATTAGATTAAATTTACTTATCTAAGTTTCTCTTAGTTGAGAAATTAATAAAAAAAACGATCCATTGTTCAATTACTGATATAAAGAATAACCAAAGGTTTGAATGAGATATTCTAAACTCGCTATAAATTAACGATTTCACAGCACAGCATTTCAAAGCAATATTTTCTTACTCTAATTTAACTGATAAAAAAATAAACGATAAGAAAATTATTCAATATAAATTTTACTTACGTGTGATAGTTTGATAAAATCGTGAGCCATCATATCTTTGATACCGAATAAACATTGACCATTTTTATTCAAGATAGCACAGTAAACGGCTGAAGGTACGTCCGAAAGAATTTTAATTCCCTGAATATCCTGAAAATATTTTGAGGAAATTTTTAATTAATAATTACAATAGAAAAAAAAAAAAACATTAATGAAACTTAATTTATGTTCTGATTAATTCCTTATTCAATCTAACTTAAAATGCATTTTAAATCCTCACAGAAATAATAATTCTTGTAAATTTTATTTTAATTGGATTTTTCGAAATATTTATTCTAAAACTGAATTATTTTTTTTCGACGTAAGAATAAATTCTTTAAGTTTTATAAAATTCATGAATTTTTAAAAACTGATTACAGATATATATTTTAATTTCTGGAATTAAGTTTTTAATGAAAATGCACAGATGTGACAGTAAATGAATTCTTTTCGGACTTCGAATAAAATTATTTTTCTTCTCGTTTCATTATAATTATTTCTGTAAAATAAAAATCCGCATCATCGAAGTTAACTTCGACTCTAAACTTATAAATTATTAATTTAAATATTGAAAATTATATTTTGCATATTATATTTAATGGTTCACTTAAATTACTTAGTTTAATTTCTATGTTTAGTTGGATGATTAACAAGAATGATATACTGTTATATCGAATTTAATTAAAAAAAAATATATATGTGATGTTTTTAGAGATTGAATTAAATATTAATTTAAAAAAATCAAACCATTAATCGTCATATCATTATTATTAAACTGAAATAAAAATTTTTTCAACTGAAAATTATTATTATTGTGATTATAAACATAAAAAAAATGCGTCATATGACTGGGCTTAGATTTGAGGAATCGATTGAGAACAATAATTAATTTTTAATGAAATCATGATAGCGATATTTTTATATTTGTATTTTTAATAATTTATAATTCGCTACTGTGATATTTTCAAAGATACAGAGTGGTTAAATGATGCTTTAATTTACAGAAATTAATTGTCTTCACTGCAAAGCTTCCTTTATAAACAGTTGAAGTTGTTTGAATTCCCTCCTCCCATGATCTGGAATTTATCATTGTAGCTCTTACGTCATCAGCTGACATAAAATATTTTTATTAATAAATTTACAGAATGCTTTCTCGTCTTTTGTTAATGTTATTTTCATTTAAAGGATTGAATTTTTATTTTGTGAATGTATATTTTTGTTTACTTCCATTTTTAATCCTTGACCTGGTATGTTTTCGATAGTAAAAGCCAAGAATCAACTCATTAATTTTAAAATTAAAAAAAAAAAAAAAGAGCTTTACGAAAGGAAATTCCAGTAAATTATGATTAATATAAATTTTTTTTCACGTTTTTTTTTGTCATCAAAATTTTCCAAATCTAAAATATGATATTGAAATACAAAATTAAAGTTTTTATTATGCAGTATATCAAAAAATTATTAATTTTATTATTTTATGTCAACAAAGAAATATTTAATTTAATAAAACTGATTTAAAATTTTATTAACTTGAAAAAATGTTTATTTTATTGTTTTTTTTTTATTTATTCATTTTGCTTAACTAATTTTTGACATTACATTTTGGATATGATTCCGTGTAAGCTATTTTGAATAATGAAAGTTTTCGATTATGATTATTCATAATTTTATTAGTAAATAAAAAAAAAGTGAGTCATCTCTCCCTGTTTTACTCTAATGAGGATTTTTAATTATCTTAGATAATGTACATCAGCGTCTATGCTGTTCATACAAATAATGGCAGTTACTGTATGCCATAATTATTACCACAATGTCATCTTGGCTCTAGAATGTGAATACAGCAACACCCCGATTTACGTAAACCCGACTTACGTAAATTCGGAGATACGTAACTTCTCATTCTGGCCCCTCGCCCAATTGTTTGTTTCACAATTATATAGTGCATATATATGTATGTACATTTTTCATTTGCTGATTTGTTTATTAAGAATCTTTAATTACAACTACATATTATAAACTTTTATAATTTGTTGTTTTCTTGATAATAAACAGCCAGTTAAGAACCTAACGTAGGCCTATATGTACCCGAAATTAGATTTGGAAATATGTAGTTACTTTCGTATCACTACGTACTTCCAATATGTACGTACTTTCGTAACTAAATATACAGTAATACCCCACAGTTATGTAATAGGTAGGACCGGGAAGTATGACGTAAGTCGAAAATTACTTTCGTATCTGTACATAACTCCGGGGCATTACTGTATATTTAGTTGCGCCGTCTCTCCCGACTTTACTCTACATATTTATCAATATTTAGAGAATATATATATATATATATAAATCAAAACTTAATCGATCATTGCTGTCGTCATATGTTTTAACGAATTTAAATAATTAAAAACTTCTAACATATTTCCAATAAGTAATTTTGTTCGCTGGAGAAGTTTAAACAAAACTTATTTATTGTTTTATAATTCCAAAATTAGTTTTTTTTTTTTTTTGTTGATATTTTCGCAAAATCGTTATTTTAGTTAAAATATTTTTCTAAATATTGAAATTAGAAATTTTGTTTTTTTTTTTTTTTTTTTTTTTTTGAAAAAAAACATTGAGTAAAAATTATCGTGTGTAATATTATTATAAATAACAGTTTAATAAAATATTAATTTGCATTTTATGTTTTTAAGGATTTTCTTTTTTCCCTCCCTGTTTATCATTAAAAAATAATAAAGATAAATATCGACAGTAACGAAATAAAAAATAAAAATATCAAAAAATTCAATTTGATAACACAAAATTAACATTATTTACACATTTTATTCAGTTTAATATTTATGATTGATATTATTTATGAAATATTTATTAAATGCCAAATTCCTAAACGTTAATATAGTGATAGATGAAACTGGGCTAAGGTGATGTTTACTAATATTTCTTCTGATCAATTTATTAATATTTTTAAATCTAATATATATATATTTTTTACAGTAGCATTTAGTAATTCAGATAATTTTTGTACATTTTTTTTTATGCACTTAAATGAAGTATATCCTATTCGATGAGAAAAGTTTATTCTGTTAACTCTACGTTATAATCTAATTAATAAAAATTGGAAGATTTTTGTTTACTCGAAAGTGTTGAATGTAAACAAATGCACTTGATATAGAATAAAAAAAAAAAAAACTGGCTGAATTATTCATTTCTTAAAAATTAATTGACGATGAAATATTTTTCTTTATTTTAACAAACAAAAAATGCTTTTTTCCCCCCTTCATTTTATTAGAAAGTCGAGTTTTAACTTAAAAGTGGTTTCCATTAAAATGATGGATTGTTATAAATTAAAATATAATTTAATAAAGAAGAAAATTTTTATATTCTAAATTCTAAAACAGTTACTTCCCTAAAGCATTGTAAATTTTTGACGCTATTTTTTTTTTTTTATTATTATTTTATTTTCGAGTCGACAAAAATTGTTTTCCTTCTCCATTTTAATCTTAATTTTAAATAAAGGAAAGCGAATTAGAAAATATATATATATATATATATATATATAAACATATTTCACGGTCACAACTTTTCAATATGTCGATGTTAATTATCAATAATTATAATAAATAAAAACTGTACCATGTTTGCATTTTGACGGAGGATAACTTCTCCATTTTTATCATTACCAACAGAAGATATGAGCAACGAATCTTTTCCCAATCTAGAAAGGCAATCAGCGATATTTCTTCCCACTCCTCCAGCAGAAGTTTGAATCCTTCCCGAATGACTTCTACCATCCAACTGAAAAATAAATAAATAAATAATATTGAGATAAAATTATAAACACGTATGCGTTAGAAAACTTTCTTACTTGCGAAAATATCGTCGAAATTTTTCATTAAGATCGAAATTAGACATGCAATAACATTATTTTGTATTATTTAAAGTTGTAAAAGTCCATTTAAAAAACAATCAGAAAACATTTTATAGCCTATGTTTATAGCCAGAAGTTAATTTTGGAAGACACAAAGGAATGCTATTCCCTTATTATTTTTTTTGGAAAGCAAAATTTAATTATTATAAATAATTTATGTTGATTCCATTCAAAAGTAAGATTCAAGATATTCTCTTTCTTATTTTCTATAAATTAAATATTGTTTACATCAAAACTGACTGCACGTATGGAGTTATAAAAAGTTCCGATGCATCGTTAAAAACTAATATAAAAAATATTAGAATTTTTCATTTATTTTTAAAATTCAGTCTTATTTCTAAATCTTATTGCTAACTAAGATACCGAGAATTATAAGTGTTTATTATTTATTCGTTATTTTCTCGGAATTTTTTTTTTTTAATAAAAATTAACCTTGAACTTGCTTATTAATCAAAAAATCAATATTCTCGACTATACAGTATCACTACAATATTTTTATTTTATTTTTTTTTTAAATTTAAATGTTGGTTAACACGATATTAAGTTAACAATTCAAAAAATTTTTCAGAAATCTCATTCTTCTCCTAAGACGAAATTATTATAATTAAGATAGTGGGCTAAATTACTTTGATAATGGTTATTAAAATTCTTGTGTTAAAAATTCTGTATTTCTTTATTTTCTTTCTGATCAATTTAACATTAAAAAAAATATATAAAAAAAAGGAGAAACTATATAGAGAAGAGATTTAAAAAAATATAACTTATACATTATTTATTTTTTTATACAGTAATCAAAATAAAATAGTCAGATTGTTAGAAAAACAGTAAAAAAAAAATTCTTGAATTCTAGAAATATTCTTTTATTCTACAGATATTTTTTTCAGTCCAGTACTAGAATTTGCAGTTGATTAATGAAAAATTTGATACACTCTTTGTGGTTGACATTTTTGAAAATTCTGTAGAAAATAAATTCGAATTTTATTTTTTTGTTTTATAAAATACAAGTCAAAATCCATGCGATACAGAAATTTCAGCTTAATAATTTAATCAATAAGTAGTTTGAGTTATGTATAGACTTACATAAACTAGCTCGAAAGAAGAGCGGTGTCGACAAACAGTCACCAAAAAAAATATCTTTTATTTTTTTTTTATATATTCTATAAAGAATAAATATATTTAGTTACCAATGCACGAAAATAAATCGCATAGTGAGTATATAACAGTTATGAGTAATGAGATCAGAGAAGATAATGAAACGCGTTTTTTACAGTTACCATTAGTACATATTGCACATAGATGATATATAGTACGTAATAACGGCGATTTACTTTCTTTTATAATTTTAAATATGACACCATATCTGGATGATAATTCATCAACGTCCTTTAAGGCCGGATATAGTAGATATATGGACAAAACTAACATATGGAAAGAAATTTCCTGAATAAAAGTGATCCTGTCAGGTTAGATTTTGATCGATGAAAAGAATTTTAAAGAATTCGGTAGTCAGCGATTCATCAGCAGTTTTATATATATATAAAAAAAAGTTAGTGAAATTATATTAACTCGAATAATTTAACCGAATTTAGTATCGAATCCTGTAAGCGTACACGTTAGCTCATATCGATTCTGTATTAGCAGTTTGACTAAACATGAAAGTCGGGCAAAAATTTTAATCTGATAAAAATACTGTTTATCAGATTATTAATGTTATACGGACATTAAAGTTATAATATTGATAATAAAAGTAAATGCCAAGATAAATATCGATAATAATTGATAAAAATCCTGTTTAACGTATAATAAATTCGAATTAGTGCGTTCGTAAATTAGTTAAATTATCGCCGGTTCGGAAAGCCGATGCGCCGCCAATTTTTTTTATTTTTATTATTATTATTTTTTTTTTTAATATTCATCGAAATATAAAATTATACGTAAAATTTAATAATCTGCATTTGCGTGCGTACATTTATTGGTTTTTTTTATGTAATGAAAGTGGAAGTTTAAAGTTGTTACAGAGAATTTCGACGCAAATATCACCTTCAGACGATAGAGTTTAGCATTGTCGTCTGCCGCAAGGAGTCGCACGGTATTGAATGACGTCAAATGCTTGGCCGTATCGAGGAGGGGAGACCAAGATATGTCTGCAGTTGAGAAAAGAGACGGCCGCCTGCCAGCATCTTGTGTATACAAAGTGCGTGGCTTCCGTGATAATTCGGATCTATTATCGAAGACTTAAAACCGAATGGAAATGTTTCTTGACATATTAAGGTGAGTAACGTATACTTTATATAAATTTTTAAGATTTATTTTTCGCTTATTACGACGGAATCTTGATTGCATAACGGTTTATAACGCTGTCGATTCTCTTCAAAATGTCATCTTTTTATCATCCGTATGTTAATTGTTTGTCCACCAAATCTTTAAACAAGTCGTTACAAAATCGATCTGTTAAGCAATTTTCTCCTCTTTAAACCGTTTGTCTGGCATTAATAATATTTTTTTAAGTATCAGTCAAGCTATATAATATGTATTCCGAGAGTTTTCTTTGCTGGAATAACAATGATAACGCGAGACACTCGAAAAATTTATTGAGCATCTCTCGCAAATTTTCGTGTAAACTGACTATAATATTTGTTAAAAAAAATAAAAAAATCGTTTTTGCGATTTCTTTAAAACTTTCTGCGTGTCGGATTTAAATAAGTTAAAATATTCCGTCGCTAAAAAAAAAAAAAAATGGAAGCTGATGTCTGCCACGAAAAATTGTTCTTACAGTTAACAACCGATCATCAAATATTCAGTCGTATGTGTTAATTTTTTATTGTTTTGCTGAAAAGTTCTCTTTTTGCTGTCATTTTATCAGACTAATCCCAATCATTCTGAGGAGCGTAGAATTAATCTTATATGTCGTTCTCTGTCACATACTTAAATTAAAAAAAAAAAAGAAAAAAATACACACCACACACACACATACAGAATTGTACAAGAATAGTTTGGTTTATCCTTTGGGAATAAAATTTTCCGAAGGAGCGTCGACCGAGAAACTTTTTTTTTTTTTTCTGTAATGGTTTGATGATACTTATTAAAAGATATTTGGGGTGTCAAATGAATGTCAGAACTACAAAAACAACAGCAGTTTTGCGACAAATTTATAGCTGCGCTCCACCTAATCTCCGGGGATTATATAAAAGGTTTAAAGTCCCGCCCTCGGGTAATTATGCACCAGTTTACGCTGACTCGGTCACTTTCGTGATTTGTTCGAAGATAGAATCGAAAATGACCATCGTTAATGAAAAGGACGATATTGCTAATACTATTTGTATAATGCTTCTGCTGCTATTTCCTAGAAAAGCATTCAGAAAAATGGATGGAATCGCCCAAGGTGATTTTATCTCCGGATGCTGACAGTAACATTCAATAAGTCGATCTTATCAGTCTCCTACTAAAACATACTCTACTATAGATAAATTTCCCTTTAAACTATGCTATACCTGACTAATTTGAATTCTTTAATAAAAAGGGATCGACCGAATATAAATAGGGAAAACTATCGAGACTGCTTCGCTCGGCAAAGTTTCGATTTTGTAAGAAAAATAGTAATGAGATTTTTTTTTTTTTCGCTTTCATTCTTGATGGACAGAGAAATGAATTTTTGTATGTGAAGGAAGTGCTTCTCTGGTAATACGAATGCAGTTAATTGAAACTGCAGAGGATGGCTGTTTAGTCGGAAACGTTTCAATCTTTCTTACATTCCTTTTCTTCTAAATCCTGTCAATGAGAGAAACAGAACTGTTTACACTAATAATTTACCTTCCATCTTTGACCTTTAAATATATATTTTTTTTAATCCGCATTATACGGAATTTTTAACCGTCAAAACGCAAATTTAAAGAAATATTCGTTTCTGTTTGTGAACGATTGAAGTAAATATTTTGATTTTGTGTGTTTAATTTTGAAAGACAAACACTGTGCATTTTTGAACGTTTAAAATACTTCATTGGCTTATTATATCATCGTAATAACATGGGCTACAATTCGATTATTTTAATTTATAACAACTTAAAAAAAGTAAAATATAAATTTTTAGATTATTTCAAAAATCGATGCCGTTAACAAAAAATAGGATTATAAGATTGTGTGGGCTTATAGTCTATCCCATAATTTATGTTTTGTAATATATTTAACAGAATTTAAATCAGAAAATCACTTAAAATATTCCAAATCAAAAATTTGTCAAGTCCTTCGAAAATTATTTTCGATCACTTATAGAAAAAATAAATATTTTAAAGTAAATTTTTCAAGCATAATATAATTGATTAATCAATAGTATAGAATTAATTTAAGTAGATAATGTTTTGTAAGACAAAGAAGAGTAATTTTTAAATTATTTCTACAGAAATTTATGTCTGTAGAAATAATTTCAATGTCTTAAATTCAGTTGCGATTTTTTCAGTATTGTAATTTAGGAAAATTATCAAAATAAGGATTATTAAAATCGATATTTTCGAAGAAACAATAAAACATACTAAAATAAAATTTAATAAATATAGTGAAAAACATGAAAACTTCAACACGAAAATATATATATATATATATATATATATATACACACACACACACATATATGAATATTTTTTAAGGATTCTGAATGGATTAATGCATCAGCACAGATTATTGATGACGTAGAGTTTTCACCATTGTCTCAATATGCGATTATCGCCGAAACAAAACTAGATCATTACCGATATATTAACTTTACTGAATAATTTTTATCGCTGTACTCTTAAATTTAATTTATTTAACGATGTTTTTTTTTTTTTTATTACGATTTTCTTAAAAAAAACAACAAAAATAGAATGTTATAAATGTATAACAATTGTCTTTGGGAAAGAAAATGTTATCATAAAAAAATTTTCGAAGATTCGGTATTCTGAACAGATATAATCTTGAATATTTTATCAGTACATTATATACAAAAGAAAAAAAACAAACAAATTTTATATTTTGTAAACATGGGTCTTAAATTTTGCCGACAGTTTGCAGTATTTATTATATGTAATATTTTAAACGAAGAATTAGATAAAAATTGATACCATTACTTTATGCAAAACTGAAAACATTATATCACTGGACCGGATTACATTGCTGTAATTTATTTTTCTCCTTGTTTCGTTATATTATAACGATACTAAGTTACAAATAAATTTATCGGATTGATGCGTAAAATTCTTACATTTATAATATATAAACCAATATTTATAAACATATTTTTAATGGCCAGTTAGTCGATACAACGATTCACGATAGTATCTTCTTTACATAACAACAGCGATACAGTCAAACAAACTCAGAATTTTATATTTTCGAACGGATCCAGAATTTCATTAGCTCTACGAACGACCGTATATATATATTTATTATCAAAGAAACGGAGATTTAAAAAACAAGAATGATAATCACATTAGTTTTTTAAATTAAAATTTCGTATTATCTCTAATCTCAAAGTTTTCTCTCTTAAATATCTTTTAGGTGAAGACACTTTACCATAAAAAAAATCTTGAAAGTTTTTAGTCGCCTACACAATCAATTCCTTAAGTTTAATCATAATAATAATAATAATAATAATAAATGTGTGGCTACGTTCATTGGATAGATTAAATGATAATCACGGTGTTTTTATTTTTTATGTTTTTTAATGAATATTTTTGAAGAAGTGATTTTTTTTTTATTAAAAAAAATCGATGCGAGGATAATGAGATTGTATTTATACAGCTGTAACGGAGCTATAGTTTTAAAAATTATTTTTAATTCGGTGCTATCATATAATTGGAATTCACTATAGTACACGCGTATCTGTGGAGTTTATTGAACGAATTCTGAATATAATATATTAAATGTTTCGGATGTAACATTGATAAAGTTCTTATTTCGTTTAAAAAATGGTTTTTCGAGAAAGAACGATGTTTCATATTTTTCCTCCAAATAGCTAGCTACTGGTGTTTGCATAAAGCGAATAATAAATTCAAATAAATAAATAAATAAGTAACGTTTACAAAATATTTACTTTTCGTTTAAAAATTTTATTTCCAAATTTTCTTTTGCGTATTTTTACAAAAAAAAAAAAAATCGTTTAAAACCCCTTCCAAACTTTGCAATTTTGATATAAAGAATTTATTATTTTTTTTATATATCACTTAAAACAATATTTAAAAAAAAAATTTATATATCTACGACTTACATGTTTTCGTTATTTTAAAAATTTCCGGTTTTAATTTGGATTAAAATAATAATATTCGAACTTCAACTTTAAAAAAAAAATTAAATTTAGTGTAGTACTCTCATTAAAAGAAAGATATTTTTTTTTATAAACAATATTTTATTTTTATTTTAGAATTTTTTTTTAATTACAATTATCTTTGTTAAAACAGTATTTTTTTCCCCCGAACTGCTCATGTTAATATTATTTCAAAAATCACGATTTTTTAAAATATTCAGAACTAAGCTTAACATAAATCGAATTTAACGGATTATATATAATTTTCTTTAACAAGATTTTATTTTTTTTTTTTAATTTTGTTAGAAAATTGTGTTAGTAATAATATTCGACATCAGTTTTTTAAAAGAATCTCGTTCCGACTATTCTCGCTAATAAAAAAAAAAATAATAAAATAAAACTGTCCTTGAGACTATATAAATTTAATTATGTAAGAAGAGCTATAATGTGAAGTATTGATATATATATATATCTCTCTCTCTCTCCTGAAAATTTTATTGTAAAAATATCAGTTTTCTAATCAAAACAAGTTGTAAAAACTTTTCAATATTAGCATTAAAAATTTAAAACACTGATTTAGACGTTCAGAAAATATTTAAAATACTGCAAATCTTAGAGCGAATTTATTTTATTCCGAGATGAAATTCTCTCTTTAAGTACGACATATTTTTAAAAATTTAGATGTTTAGCCGAAAACATAAAATAAATGCCATTTAAGACATGCAATTCTAGTAATCGTTTAATAATTTATCTGTATACCCCGTTGAATTTTCGAGATATTCAATTAAATGAGGAAGCGTTATATGTATATATAATTATAATCTTTAAATATATATAAACGAATTAATATTATGCCTCTTGTAATAAATTGTTGTGGCAGTTAATTAACAGACATGCGGATATCAATTATTGAATTACAGTTCTGTTGAATAACTTAGCAGAGATAAAAAAAACTAAAAATATCGCCAATATCAATCAATGGTTGATACTTTCACGAGTATTTTATCGATTTATCGTGACTATATTAAACCATTATCATCTTATATTTGTCCGTATATACGATTTATCACATCTTAGAACGAAGGACAACGACGAGAAATATCAAATCGGTCAAATAAATTGCGAGTTTTGTTTATAGAATTAATTTTAAAACGCATCGAATATAATTAACTCTTAAATTTATGGCTAATCGTATATTCATGCGGAATATAAATTTAATTTTGCAAGAGATATTTGATCTGTTCTATCATCTAAGCGCATAATTATTCTCTATTAGACGTTCGGATAGTTTCCAACCTCCAATTTCTGTTCCTCCAAAAATCGGAATTTATTAATTTTAGTTTTATGAATTTATATCGTTGTAATGACTATACAATACGACAGGAAACTGGTAAGGAAACAATTAAGCACTGATTTCCGAATAATGAACCACTAGAACATTATTACTATCGAAAAGACTCCAACGATCGCCACCGAATTAATAATTAAAAATAATAATAATAATAATATTTTTCTGCGATACAATTGTATCGGAAATAATTGAAAAATATATAGATAAGGACGGCAATAACTATTTCGTCAAACAAACAAAAAAAAAAAAAAAGACATAAAGATAAATTGTCTTGTTTACCCTGAATCATGAATCAGAGCAAAATTTATTTTGTAAACCAATCTCGTCCTGTTTACCAAAAAATATAGAAAAGGCGGATCGATAACAAACTTTTAAAAAATTATATATAAATTTCGCTATTTAAGAATTAAATTTTCAAACGGCAGTAACGTGGTCAAAACAATAATACAGCAAAACCTCGATTTTACGGACCTCGATTCTACGCACTTCGGATTTTACGGACACCATCCCAAAGAATAAAATAAATAATATTAATACAATATTTGCATAAACTGTCTACAGTATTGAGATCCGCCAAGCTTCGATATGACCTCTACCGGATTTTTTTAGAACTATTGAAAAGGTGACTGTTTTCAACACGTGAAATGGCGGATACGGTGTATAAGAGTCGAAAAAATTGCTCAGTACCACAATGTACATCTAGAGCTGATAGTGAGATTAGTTTGCATTGTTTTCCAAAAGACAGAAAAATGAAAAATTCTTGGAAAATAGTGTTGCAAATTGGAAAATAATACAGTTTTTAGACATAAGTCACATTAGTACAGGTATGTTGAAATGCTAATTAATGTTTATAAAAAAAATTTACTTCGATTTTACAGACTTTCCGATTTTACGGACTAGTCTTGCCCCCTATAGTCCGTAAAATCGAGGTTTTACTGTATTTGCACAAAAAAAGGCAATTAAGACGAGAACCAAACTAGAAAAATCTTTTAAATAAATTGTTGCAGTAAAGATTCCAGTAATTTTAATTCTCTGCATTGTATCGTTAAAAAGAGACAACCTGCTGTTTAAATAATATATTTTTATTTTGATGCTTTGTATTATTTATTCTTTTGTTTCCAAGTTTGGCAATGAAAATGAAACCAAATAGCCAAATTATTCTTCGTAATTTATACTTGTTATTCCATACTGTTCTTCTCTCTCGTAATATAGAATATTATGAGAGAGAATCGTATTCTTCTCTCAAAATTTCCAAATTAAACATTAAAATTGATCTTTATATTTTTTCCTACATTATATTTTCTAAACTATCGTTCGTTTCGCGCTAGAAAATAATTTAATTTATATATATATATATATATATATATACGACGTGAACATTTTTATTACATTTGTTCTAAACGAAAAATAAAAATTACATCAATAATAAATTTAACATTCGTTCCTACAAGAACGGAAAATAAAATATTCAACGTTTAATGGGAGGAAAAACAAATTTTGGAATATTTAACAATTATTTTAAAATTTTATAAAAATTTCTACGATAATAAAAAAAAAAATTCTCGTCTCTTTTTAATGAATTTACGTACTTCTCTCCGCGAAAAATTCGAGATTTAACTTTTGTTTAGTTTTTATTGAATCAGTTTTTATTTTAATTGGATAATCTTTCATCGTTCTTTTCTTGGAAAATTTATCAGTTTTTATGTCACCATAAAATATTTATCGGTTCATCGTAGAAAATTTATTATTTGAAAAAAGACTTCTGCAAATTTGGCACTGCATTAAAAAGCCTCGATAAAAATATTTAAAAAAAATTTAAACTTGTTGAAATTTCTGAATATAATGTAATTCCGGTAGAGATGGACCGGCTAAATATTTCTGAAACTGGGCACTGTAGGGCGCGCTGCCCTTAATGACGTCAGATAGTGGCTAGTTTGAAAGAGAAGTTGTATTATTTTCAGATTCTTCGTGTACGTTTCTCACCTGAAATACTCTGAAATATAATTCAGATGAGTCAAAAGTTTCTTCATTGTTTTGTGCTTTTAAGATAATAAATGTGTCACATGATAATATTTTGGGACCATTGTCTTACACGAGGTGTAAAACTTGTTGGACAGTTGTCTTAATGATGCTGGTCAAAACAAATAAAAAATGGCGGTTTGGTCCTTCCAGATAATCGGGAGAGATGGTCCATTGTGATGTATGGATTATTTTGGATGATGAACTAATTTTTCGAAAAATCACTAATTAATAGTTTGGTACTTATATGTGTAAACTGTCTACATATAGGCCCTATATAATGTGTATTTGAATTTGTACTGTATTATGTATTTTGTAAGCTTTCTTAGTATTTAATACTGAGAAAATGCATTATCACCATGTTTTATCCACCATGGTGCATGTTCACACAGTGTTTCATGTTGTGAACATGCATTATCACCATGTTTTTATTGACATTTCATAAAGGTCCATCTCTCCCGTACTACATGGTCCATGTCACCCATAGTTATATGGGATAGATGGACCACTCGTCATATTTTTCTTTCATTAATAAAAAATTTCTTTATGTATATTTTGCATTTTTTCCTTTATTTATTACTAGTGATTTGTCACCAGAATACCGCGAAATCATCTTCATCAATAATATTGCATTATATGAGAAGATAGAGCGATTCGAAAAAAGGGAGTCCATCTCTACCGGAATTACCTTATTTATATACTATATATGAGGTCTATAACCATAAGAAATGCAAAAAATTCACTGTTAATAAACTCATTCTCCAATTGCCCCCTCAAAAATCAAATTGCCCCTCTGTGGGGCGTGCTCTCCACGTTGGGAACCATTGAGTTTGAATGTCCTTCACTTTTAAATGGTTAAATTGATATGTAGGCCGGATGGCCGAGTAGTAACGCTGTCGGTGTGCCACACAGGAGGACCGGCTTCGCCTCCCAGGTTTGTAAATTCCTAAAAAGTTTTTTCGGAGTGACAGATCCTTCCCGGTTATCTCCTCCTTCACCATCCAGCTCACCTCCACAGGTGTGGGTGCAGCCCGTGGTTGGAAGGAACTGGCCCACCTCTTAGTAATCTCCCTGTTTGGAAAGATGCATAAAATATGCAAAAACTTTTCTGCTAGATTTTTATAAAAGTCAATTAATAATTTCGAAATCTACGTAGAGAGTATCTCGGTAGTTTGAATAGGATATGACTCATTTTCGCAATCGTAAGAATGTATTATTAACATTACTAGTTTTAACCAGTTGTTCATTCGAGCACCCGCCCCATTTGCGAAACCAGATTATTTAGCAATCATTTCAGACTGATAGTAAAAGATAAGCATTTTCATCCGACATCTTTTCAAACAAAAGTTTAAATAAATTAAAAGATACGACAGAACTATAAAATAAGATATTTTGAACACAATAAATAATATTTTAGCCGTTAATATAATTGGTAATACGAGATAAATTTTCATTATATATAAAAAAAAAATATTTTAAGTTTCTTTATATGTATAGAACCAGTACTGTACACCAAAGTCATAGTGTATGCATTACTCTATAACAGGCATGTCAAACTCATTTTAATTCAAGTGCCATTTAATAAACTTGTTAGATGGCCGCGGGCCATAGCATATTTTAAAATTTTTTTAAGATTAATTTTGGAATAAAGATTCAGATATATAGATAGGATAATTAAAAACATCGTGTAATCAAATGAATATATTACAAAAATATATGATTACTACATAATTGCTTTTAATTATACATATATATTTTTTGTAATTTTATTTCTCGCTATCAATTTTTTTAACTTTCTGTTAACCGTTAAAAGTCACATTTTCTGTACAAAAACAAAAGCTTAAATTAAAATTTTTTATAAATTTAAATAACCGTAACTGTTTACGTTTTTAAAATAAGTTAATAGCACAACAAATAAACCTTTAACAGGCCCCGTTAGAGCGTTTTTTTATACACTTTCTTCAAAGAGGGATTGTTTGGAACTTGATCATTATATTTGTCTATCCAAAAAAAAAAAAAAAAAAATGCAGGTTCTCATTTATGGATTTTTGTTTTCTGAATAAGAAATTTCGCACAAAACGACGTAGTCCTTGCAGGAAAGCATTTAGTTTGTGTCACCGATCTGAAAGATCATTGTCATCTGTGTATATACGTCCGATATGGCCAATAGAAAAAAAAAACGGGTGCAATT
>WUQG02410308.1:0-16331 GCA_011317285.2 Androctonus mauritanicus
CAAGGCTATATTATGACATAAATATAAAATCGTTGCATCTCATACATTAGATTTTATGGGCTTTCAAGTAAAACAGGTTTCAACTCTCCCGAACTCCCCCTATATATATATATATTTATATATAAAACACACACACACTAATCAACTTATATTAAAAATATTAATGGCTATACTATTCACATAATATAATTATAAAGTCAGATTTTATCTGATAATTAAATTTGTTTTCTGTCTAAAACTAATGATGGTGTAGGAAAATTGGATGATATAATAATTTAATTCTCAGAATAAAATGTAATAGGACAACATTTCTGGTGATCCCAACGATTCATAAAAGCCGTTAATCATTGAATTAGAATAATTGCTGTGACCGGATTGGCTGGGTAGAGAATCTTCGATTTTTCATTCTATAAGATCATATTTCGATCTTCAGGTCCCATTCCTAGGTCAATTCTTTCATGATATCGAGTACAGCCCGTCGATCCCCATATTCTTTCATGGTATCGGTACAGCCCGTCGATTCCAATCCGTGACTGTTCCCTAGGGTGGGCAGCCTGCGGCAGGATTGTTTTAGCCCGTTCACTTAGTAATCATCACTGATTGGAAAGTAGCTTTTTCGGTTGTAAAAACAAAAATTGCCGTGGGATCTACCCACTTTAAGTAATAACATCACAAAGAATTATTGCCAGGCTACTTGTTTGATCCTAAAGAACTATCTAAGAAACCGACTTGGTCTGCTAAAATTAGATCAGTGATCGACTATTCTGAATCGATGAATTGACTGAAATAAATGGTCTTAACTTTCTCGTGAACAACGTTTATTGAAGCAAATTTAGAACTAGTACCAAAAATAGCACAGTAAAAATCAATGGGCATTTCTCTCCTTCAATCTCTAGTAATTTGTCATGTAAATGCATTACACTAGTTTCGAAAACATCTACTTATTAAAGACTCATTTGCAATTTAAATAATGTTGGATAAGGTAAGAGATGGAGTTTTTCTCTCTCTCTTTTTCTTCATTTCTTTAACTATTTTGGAATATTTTCAT
Organism: Androctonus mauritanicus; assembly: GCA_011317285.2. Classification (NCBI taxonomy): domain Eukaryota; kingdom Metazoa; phylum Arthropoda; class Arachnida; order Scorpiones; family Buthidae; genus Androctonus; species Androctonus mauritanicus. The sequence goes on from WUQG02410308.1 coordinate 1,049, forward strand.
AGAGAAACACTATTGATTTTTAATTATTTCGTTATCCAAAACTGAAATTATGTTCATTTGCGTCAGAATGCAATGAAAGTTTTCGTTTTGTATCGAAATTCCATTAATTATGATTACCAAATGGTATTTTTATTTTGTATAATATTGTAAAAGTATTAAGTTAGATAATTTGTTTTCTATTTCGAATCAAATTTTTCTCACGCTTTGAGTTAATTTTGATCTAGAACAAAGTTTATCATCACTCTTTATCTTATCTTCAGTTTCTACGTGGTAAAAGAAAAAGATGTCACGGATGGTGCAAATCCGTTAACGATGAACCAACATTGGTCCAAAATCTTAGGATCGATTGATAATTTTGTTTAAAAAATCTTTAAAATTCTTTAGAGTAATTTTAAATCATATTACTGAAGTTTATCAAATGATATAATTTTAAACTAGCGTTTATTGATTATTAGTGTTTTTTTTTAACCTCCGAAAGAAATACGGAAGTACATAAAAATAAGAGAGAGAGATAAATAAAAGTTTTCGAATCGATGTTTATAATAGTATTTGCCAAAATGGCATTTAGCCAAAACAAAATCAGGTGCCTTCAAGTTAGAACAAATAAAAAGCACTCCAGTAATTACTGAGTGAACTTGTTGGCGAATATACCAGTGACTATGGACGAATTTTGTTTACAAAAACAAAATCTCTTCAATTTTGCTTTCCTCCATAAAAATTTTTGAATAGCGATTTATATTTCGAATTTTATTAAAAAATGAACAATTGGGTAAAAATAATTTCTTAACACACTTTCTATACGATTGGAGTAAGCTTATTTAGTAGAAGAAGTCATTATTTTTGAAAATATTCGTATTGAAGACACGTAGCCAAACTTCGACTTTAAATAGTATTAGTAGGATCCTTAACGAGCTTTCTGAAACACTCGAAACACAACTTTCTACTTTTAATATTCGGAAGTAGTTGATAGTTTTCTATTCATGTTTACTTGCACTTAAAACCGTAATATTATCAGTGGCGTACCAAGGACTGAATGGACCCGTATGCAATAGAAGTTGATGGATCCCCAATCATTTAGAATCTTTAATAGTTTCCGTGCATAGAGTTACTAATTTACTTCTTTTCGAATTAAATCTAATGCTTTTTTAATGCTATTAGTGCGAAAATTCTACACATAACGCAGTCGCATTATTTTAGTGCGTTTTTACCGAAAGTTAATGCAAAATTTACTGCTATTCAATATAAATATCTATTATAAAGTTCTTTTATAAACGTTTTGGTATTTTTATAAAAGATAAATTAGTTTAGTTGTAGATGGCAATACCGGTTCTAACCTGGTTAACTCAGTGAATGGATGAATGCTTACACGTAGTTATAAACTCAAATCTTATGCCAAAGTCAGCTGCAAAATAATTATTCCGTAAATGCAAAATGAATCAAAACTATCAGAGAACGTAGAATTTGTTGATCAGAAATATTGGGGATTTCCGATATTTCCGATTTTATTGATTAAATTTCTGATAGATTAATATTTTTGAATTTTGATGTATCCAAACATATCAGTTCCGTAACTTGTGATGAGTGGTCAAAGTACATTATTAAAAATAATTCTGAAACACGTAAATTTTTATAAAAAATTCATTCTTAAAAATCTGAAAATCGATGAATTAAGGAAATAAAATATTATCAAACAATTCAATTAAATAATAATAATAATAAAAGCTAGAACATTAGACTCGCATCCGATTCTAGAAGTAAAGCCCTATTAAAGATGGTGTCGTTATTTAGATATATAGCCTAATATATATATATATATACTCGTTTTGAAATTAAGAGAAAAATATATAAGGAAGAAAATCTACAAAAATCTTTTACTTGCGAAAATATATTCTGCATAAAAAAGTGAATATTCTCATAAATTGTAGTTCTTATAAAAGCCAATCTTTCACTTACTTTCGCAAGTAATATTTAATACAGTAAATTCCTCTTTTGTATCTATTAAACTCGTATGTTATCCTCGGTAAATTCCAATTTCTTTGACTTTAATCTTTTCAAAAAATTCGGCAAAACTATTTCACATATCAGTGCATTACTAAGAGAGTAGATTTGATTTACTACCATTTTACAAGATAGCTTTAATAAGTTCGAATCGAGAATGCTTCCAGTTTAAAAATGGTCTCTGACTAGAAAAGTGTATTTTTAAATTGTCTTTTATTAAAATTGTATCGACGGATATTCTCAAAGGAATTTGACATTTTCGACAAAACTCAATTTCACTTGCGAACTTGGATGCCGTTACAACTTTAATTATTAACCAAGGAGTGAAATCTTTCCTATTTTATTTTCTAAATTGGAGAGATGTTTCACTGCCATCGTTATTATATTCTTAATCATTATAGATGACGATTTTTTAAATTCTTTTCATTGTTAACATAATTTAAACTTTTGATCATTATTACTTGAATCTTGTAAAGGAATAGTTTAAACAATTACAGCTTTCAATCAACTTTAAAGTTTAGTGAGACTACGGTATATAGATTTATAAATCTCACTTTTCTATCAATTTTCTATCCTGCAACTGAATTACTAGGAAAATCATCATTTTTTTTTCAGAGAAAAACTTATTTCTTCACTTAACTTATTTATTTAAAATAAATAATCTCTTGAATATAATTTTTCGATAGATTAAAAAGATATTTTTGAGGAAAATATTTCGAATTTCACATGAAGTCAATTTTCACTATTTTTCGACACTTCGACATTTTATAAACGAGCTGAAGATACTTGATTGAAATCCTATAATGTAATTCTTGCTAGAATGTCGCTGACTATGAGGCTGCAGGGAATGTCTAAGCTTGTTCTCTGGTATGCCTTCGCAGGAACAACTTTTCGATTGTTTGTGGCAGTCAAATATTGTCCTAATGTCATTCTATCAAATTTTCAAAGTTTTTTATCGGTTGCCTGCAGAGTTACAATGCGAAATGTGTGAAAGAGATGAAGTACTCAATGTCTCTTCAAGTTCCATTTTCGATTCTATACAATAGAATTTCCACAATCGAATCTACCATTAAAATGATTTATTTTTGATTATTCGTGAAAGGATTTAATTTATTATTCGCAAATGTCCTCGGAAAGCAAATTAAACATTCTGAATTTTTAAACTGCTTTTGTTATCTCATTTATTGTGATATAATAGTTCTGAAGAGTCTCTAATAGACCTTCGATGATGATTTTATACTTAGAACATTATCAGAATAAAACTTGTTTCCGCAATATTTGATGATGTTTGGTAACATTTTTTAGCTGTTGCTAATGCTTGTTAGCTTTTTTTCCATTTCATGTAGCACTCTGGTATTCTTCCATTGTTATTTTGACGATGATTGATCTACATAATATTGTCGTTCAAAAAACGGAATTGTTGTATGCTTCAGAGGATGCTTGTTAGCCGCTGTTGATAATTCTCGATTAAATCTACTACATATAGATACTAACATACTTCAAAGGCATAGCATTTATATATATATATACTAACAACATCTATACAATTCTACAACAGCGGAATTATTCTACACAACAGTAATAAATTATAGCATTCTCTGCAATCATATTCTGTTACAATGTAAAAGTATATAATTAATCATGATAATTAGATTATTGCATTTTATTATCAATTAAATTACCTATTAAGAAAGGAAAAACATATAATAAATGTAATTTTATGCATCGAAATAATAAAATTTTTTATTAATTTGTGAAAAAAGCAATTATCAAAATCTGGTTATTTTGCTAAATTTACTTATTTTAATAACTGAATTATCTAAGTAATTATGTTCCTTTCACTCGTTAAATTTAATATTACGCAATTTCTTTTTTATAAATTTATTTTGTGATTATTAATTTTAGTATATTTACTCGCTCTAATGATGTATAATGAATTTATCATTTTTTATTTTTTATAACTTAAGAATATTGTTTAAAGTTTTCTAAAAATTTAAAAATTAATTATATTTCTAACGATTCTAAATTATATTGATGTTTCAGCAAAAATATTTATCGATTAAAAGCTACAGTTATTCATTAAAAAAGTATAAATTCCGAATATTTAATGCGAAACAAAATTGGCGAATTTTTATGAAATTACTTTTGCATATTAATAGTCTTAAATACAGACAACAATTTAAATATTTTAACGAATTATTAAAAAGATACAAAGTTAAATTAACAAATTAACAATTGTCCTTTTGCAATGAATTAATTGCCATTTGTTGATTATGATAGAAGTACACATTAGAGCGAAAGAAAGGAATTTATGAATTTTTGTTTACTCTTAAACAATGTTTAAGCGTAAACAAAAATTCATAAAAATATATTGTAACAGTTTAGAAAAACAAGAGATAATTAAAAATCGAAAGATCTTATTGCCAATCTTGGAAATTATAAAGAAAATTTTTTTGGTTGGTAGCGTGTGCATTTAGAAATTCTGATATATGGAATATAAAAAATAGTTTCAACTTAGCAATAAGAAAATTCTTCTCCAAGAGAATAGATGATGGATCGACTTTGATACTTATTGTCGAAAAGGAATGAAAGAATATATTTTCTGCCGATATGAGGGATTACACTTTGTAGCTTTGATCTCTCATATTGATTCTTCTGTACGATCGATCTGGAAAAGTCAGTTGTAAACGGAAGATATCTTTCCAGAATTACCGAAAATGTTGAAAGTTTATTTTTCTATAAGCAATAAATCGAGATTTTATGGATAATTTTTTTATTTATACAAGAAAATTTCTCTGTAATTTATATTTAATGATAGATTTGTTTGCGCTGAGTTTATTGGATCGAATATTATATATATTCTCTCTTTCCTTTAAGCTGATTATATATTATACGTTATAAAAATCATTCTGTAATCTATTTAGTTCCTATAATATATTATGAATAATTTCTTGAATATAGCCATAAACTTAGGTATTTGATTGCATGCTACAATTATTATATCAGCCAGGAATATAACCATTATATCAATACATTCGCATTTCAATACAGTCGATGTTGTTTTGTATAGATAAGTTATAAGTGATCTTGACTTTATCTTATGTAATATTTATCAGAAACATTAAAATTGAAATATATTAACACTTATTAACTTCTTTGTTGTTTTGATTTAGTTAGCAGAAAATCCGTTCTGCTTCAATAATTTCATGAAAATTGAATACGGAACTAAATTATAATCCTGATATTTAAAAAGCTATAAGAATAAAAGCATATATACATCCTTTGATACTATATACTTTTGCAAATTTTATAAGAAAGCAAATAAGATTTTGTAAGAAATAAATAAAAGAAAAAGTGAGTAAGCTTATTTTTGTTTTTTATAATTGTTCTCTTCGTTGCTCGAATAGGATAAATTTGTTTGATTATTTTTTAATGATTTTGCTTTTTATTTTTCTTTGTTAGTCTATAATCCAGATTATAGGTTCTAGCACGACCAATATGGCTTTCAGCATATATGTGCGCTATCAATGATAGTTAGTACGTGAATCTTTACCACAACTCTCTCAAAGTTGTAATGAAAAAAGATGAAATGGTAGAAAAAAAAGCAGATACATTTTTCATGTATCGTTTTACGGAGGAGGAATTATTAAAGAGTCTATCTAATCGCAGTTTATGAATAGCATTTGGCATAAAAGAATTAATTAGATAATATTTAGTGAAAGAAGGGTGCAAATCTTATCGGATATGGGGCATGACAACATACTCACTCTTCCTTTCAGGTAAGTGACAGACTAGGAAGTTGGATCGGAAGCTAATAAATTTTCAGAAGTTGGCAAGAGAAGTTGCTGACCTCCAGTCTTGCCAAATAAGTAGAATGAGATCAGAGAAATGATTCTACTAGAATAATATAGATTGGAGATAATGTCTAGTTGGGTTAATTTAAAGATATTAAGACTATCGAAGCGATATTTTATAATAATGATAAAAGCGAAATATTAGAAGGCTGATTAGAATGAAAGAATATTTACTGAATCGTCGGCTGAATGGATTCTTATACGATAATATAAATCTTTCTTTATATATATAAAGATTTAATGGTACTTCTTTCTGATTAAAGAAAATCGTTTCAATAGAATTAGAATTCTTTAAACTTGATACATAAGATTTCTTAAATTATCACACGAAAAATAAATACAGTATCAGTAATAATTTTAAACTTTACGCATTTTAAATAACAATTAAAAACCATTTTTAAAAATTTTAGTAGCAATTATACATAAAATAATTATATATAATATCCACATATAATTTTAGTAGAGTTATGTTCTTGAAAAATTTATGAACTACGGGATTTAATCCTCAATATTTTTTATCGAAAAATTTGATAATGAATGCGGTGTTTTTACTTATAAAATATAAAACTTTTCATATAAATAAATATCCACCTAGGAAAATAAAACAGAAACACCCGTAAATCAAGTTGCAGTTCCTCTTACAAGTGTGACCACTGTAATTTTTTTTGTTTGTGTATATTATCCATGTGATATAATTAAGAATAATGTAATATAATTATGAATGTCATTGATTTGTTCGCCACGGTTTATGATGAAAGCTCTGCAAATCTGATCCGTATTCAGAAAGTTTTAATTATAATTAAAATGTCGATAGAAGTTCTTTCGACTTTATTAACTTATTTGTTAATAAAATATTATCATTATTTTTAACTCATCAGAATGATAAACAGTTTATCTGAATCTAAAAAAAAAAAATTGATATGTTGAATTATTCGACCGCTTTTTCTTTTTTGTTGACAGTTATATATTAACAGTTTGTCTAAAAGAGAAGAAAAAATAAAAATAAAAAATAATATTTTCGGAAGTGGAAGAAAATTTGGGCTTTAATATTCTTTCTGGACTTCTTAAAATTTTATATAATTGATCAAGGAAAACAGTTTTAATATCCGAAAAAGAGGAATTTAATAAATACAAAAAATGATTTAAAAATATTAAAATATGGAAATTGAGTCAGATTTTAAGAATATTCTTTTTTAAATTTAAGTTTAAATTTGTATATCTTTTCCTCAAGTGTATAGTTACTTGCAGAAAAGACTTTGACCTTAAATTTCGCATTTAATTCTAATAGTTGGAATTATACTTGAATTTTGACAAAATATTTTATTCCGATAAAGAAAAATATTAATTCATGTTTGCAATATATTATGAGTGACATTAACTATAGTTTCATTAAAGTTTTGATAGTTGTAGAAAGAAGAAAATGTTTAATGTTTTTACTAAAACAGAATAATTATGCCAAAGTTTATTTAATGCTTGTAATAAGAATAGTAAAATAGTTTTGTCGAATCAATAATTTTTAAATCTAGATCAAAGGTAAGCTTTTAGTAAATGGTATTGCATTAAGAGCAGAGATACACAGTTGCCTAGAATAACACGTTTGAGTAATTTCCACGGAATTGATTTCTGTAATTTCTTAGTGCACTTAATGGGAATTTGGGCAAGCGAATCTAGCGATTTTTAATGCACATCCCACTGTGTTTAATTTTCCAATCAAATTATTGATTTTTATGAGATAATGATTTTAAAGTTTTATGTAGGAAGAGTTCCGGCTAATAGCTTTTTCCTTCTATTCTTTAACCTATTTTATCTGCATAAAGTGCCATTGTTTCCTTCCGGATTTATAGTACCGCTATGCTAATTATTTTAAATAATATCTTGGTTTAATTATTTGAAATGTTCGATCGTTGTGTAATAAAGAATAGACAAGTTACATAAAACGTCACTTTAATAGCAAAGTGGTAACTTGGGATTCCTTTATTTGTCTTTACATTTTACGCTTGTTAAATTTTGACTTTCAGAATTGAGTTTCTGTGGCTTAGTTGAAATTTGTTATATTGTATTTACAAAATTGAATGAAATTCTAAGCTGATATTTGGAGAAATTTGAGTTTAATCCGTTTTAAATTATTGTTAGAGTTTTAATATTAGTTAAATATTAATTTGCATATAGGCCCTAAGATAATTTTTTTTTTTTTTTATAGAATACAAGTTAGTAAGCTCTGTAATAAATTAAATAAATATATATTTTTTAAAATAGGATAGTTTTGTCGATTAATTAACGATATATAGTATTAATATTTAAATTATTCGAGATATTTTAAAGCTACTTTTTGCAAAATATTGATTATGCATATATCTATTCATTGTGATTGTGTTCGAGATTTACAAGAAAATTTCATTCCCGATTCTCAAGAATTGTTTTTTTATTATTATATTATTTCGGGATTCCCGATTCTCGAGTGAAATTCTTATAAATCTCGGGAATTAAAAAAATTCTGTGAATTGTATCCTTAAAATTTCAATGCGATACATTAATTATTTTGGTCCTCTTTTGGCACTGCGACGTCTTCGAGTCAATAGACTAAGCAAATAAGTTATATGGTTTATCCGCATCACATTTACTAACTTTATATTAAAAAAAATTATCTGAAATTAATCACAATACTTAAAACAGGCATATAAACTTAAAATAATATGTAGATCAATAAATTATATAAAAATCATTCATTTTATTGCAATTTTAAAGATTTCTATTATTGTAGACTTGCCATATTACATAGGCAGATTTGTGATGACGTTAACATAACAAAGGCAAAACAGATAAGTTATCAGTTTTTACCCTGTTCAGCGATTCGCCGGAGTAACAACTACGTCTAATGAGATCTATGGCAAATGGAATATATAGTGTAATGTTATCTGATATATATATCAGAGGATATGAGTCAATCATTCCCCAAAATTCCCATCTTCACTCAATAGCCAACGACTATAGAGCCCTCTTAGAAAATTACGTAGCCAGAGTAGGAGAGTCCTAAACTTTTCCTAAGAGATTTGTCTATTGTTCTAGATAATCAAATATGGTGACGTGTAAAAATAAGCAATCTTAGAAGCTAGAAAGCTCATATATGTCTACATAAGTTTGTGCACCAAAATTCCATTTCTGGAATTTTTATGCCCAAACACAGGACCGTTTAGCAGATAAACGAATAGACAGTGTATATGGAAAAGCTATTTTAATAAAAACTGCCAGTAATTATAAAACAAATACGGTTATTTTTTCAATATTATTGAAATATGATATATTTTTTCAATATAATTAAAATATTAAATATAAAACAAATTTAAAACAACCCAATACTATTTGTTTTTATTTTGCATGATTTTTTTCTGCCTCATTTTGTTTTTATCCTTATTAAAAACAGGCATTTTTTTAACTAAACATTTTTTTTTAGAATCTCGAAATTCTCGAGAATTTCCAAAAGGAGATCTCTAATTTCGAGAAATAAATTAATTACTAATTCTGGAATTTCCGAATCTCGAGAGAACAAAAAGTTAGGGAAAACACAATCACCATGTATTCATCAATCTTTCGATCTTCATCATGTTGCCTCAAAAAATAAAGAGCACCGAACTTATAATAATCAACTTATAAGAGTCATTTGGTATTATCCAACCATGAATGACTATTAATTCTGTAAATGCTGAATTACTAGATGGCGACTGTTCGAAACGGATCGATGATCATTTCAAATCTTAAAAGGAAGAATTTCTGAAAATATTTTCGAATGTGATTGATATTTCAATTACTGGATTTTAAATAGTTTTTAATCAATTTCTCAACGTCATCTTAGGAAATTATTTTGATCGTCTATATAGGTTTCAAGATGTTGGTAAAATATCTCAAAAATAAAACATTATATTCATTTCGTTTCCTTCAGCATAGAACCGTGCAATAGTACTTGGAAGATCGATGCAACAGAATAAAAGGACCCTCTTTGGCTATGTTGAGATAAGAGTAATAAATACATTCTTTTTACATTTAACAATATGATTATAAAATTATAAACCATTAGGTGTACAATGAAAAGTTTGTATCAGAGTCAAAAATACATAAACAATTATTCCACTAAATCGGGGTGGCTGAGCAACTTATCTCATGCACTCCGTATTTTACACATGCTTTAGATTAAAGCCCAAGTATCTTTTGCAGCCCAAGGCCATGCAAAGATACTTGGGGCCTTGATACAAAGAGAATAAATGGACTCTCTTTATCTAATTTGAGAAAAAAACTATTAAATAGTATACGTATTTATTATATTTTAGGCCAATAATTATTACAATATTTCACAGTTTGTAAGTAAATATAACAAAATGTATTTAATGAAAAAAATAAAAAGTTACTTACAAATAGACAATCAAACAATTGAAATACACTCCTAATAATTTTGTTTTCTTGCAACTTTTTTCATTTGTCTCTTTTTTTTAACTACAGAAATATATACTGTACTAATTTTGTAAATATTTTCAATAAACTCTATTAAAATTTTATTACATTATTAATAAATGAAAATATTAGAAGATAAATACTGTACACTTCTAATGAATGATTTCTGTAAAAATATATCAATAAGTCTGCCAGGAACAAAAACCTATCAAATATAATGTGAATGAAAGCGCATGGATATTAAACTGAAAACATAATCGTATGAACTTTATTGTACGCTCTTATCACATACTTGTATTTCATATATAATACACAAGTTGATGAGGATATCAAAAATATGTTTTAAATATTATTTTTATTTTATTTATTAAAATTTTTTACTATCTTATTCAATTTCGGGGAATCTATACATTATAGATTGGGAGATCGGTACAGCTAATTCAGTGCATTCCCCATTTGCACGGTTTTGCTATAGAATAGTAAAACAATAAAGATCATTAAAATTGAAGGGTTCATAACAAAAATAACCCTTGTCAATTTTTGTCTTTTTTCAGGAGAGCAAAAAAAAAAAAAAAAAACTTTTGATAAAGGCTGTTTTAATATAATTAGCCAATATTTAACCTGCTATAACACAGGGCATATATACGATATGCCCTGTGTTATAGCAGGTTAAAAATTGGCCAGTTTTGATAGTACTGGTCCTACCATGTTATGAGTTTCGCTTCTGACCAGTAGAATTATGCGCTTTTCCTAAAGCATTGCAAAATTTCACAAAGATTGCTTTTTTAATATGAACCCCTCAATTTTAAATGATCATTTCTTACAATATAAATATTATAGATTTATATGATTACTAATATTGAAATCTCTACATGTTTCTGTTAAAAAATGGAGGTGATTGATGTTATAAAAATTCTATATATTTGAAATTATAAAATGATATGAAAGATACGCTCACTAATTTTTTTTCTTTTCTAAGAAATAGTTTTACTATTACTTACTATCGATGAAAGCTATATTTAAATTTTTTAACGATGTATTTATTCATAAAATTAATAATCTTAATTATTTGTCTTTATTTCAATTTTTTGAATTTTAATTAAAAAAAATGTTTGAAATATATGCCATCAACTTAATTTTAATTATTTTAAATTATAAAAAAATGTAGAGCAACAGTTTAATTGGATACATTTTCGAGGATGGAAATAAAAACAAATACGTGAAACAAAACGAAATAGAGAGAGACGTGACGACAAAGAAATTCGGTAAGTTTGATTTTGAAAATAAGACCTAGTGATATATTTGCTATTTGTAAACATCACCAATATGGTCATTGGTATTTCGCCATGATTCGAAACCCTTAACTCGCCTATGTTGACCATTGAGAAGAATAAATGACAAGAATAGAAAGAGGTGCAGGAAAAAATTCCAATTCTCACGTATCTAGTAAAATTGCATCCGAAATAGGATCGTGTCGTGAATTTATTATTTAAGTTTTTAAACCCTTCTACTCAAAATAAACCGGATATTCGGTGTAAAATAAAATAAAATCCAGTTTTTAAGCTTCTTTCTCGCCAACGTTCCTTTCTTGCACTCGATGTTGAAATTTTGCGATTTTATAGTTACTTATATAGTAGTACACGCAATAATTTTTGACTTAAGTAAAATCTGCTTACGAAACGACCGTTGGCCCCTTTATCTATGTAAATCAATTAATGCTAACAGGGGGGAAAAAAAAACAAAAATGATGCTTGAAGGATGCGATAAAAATTTATATAGGCCTACTGTATATTAATCTTGTTTTATTTTTATGTCTCTTTAAACAACTTTTGTTTGGACATATTCGATTATGCATAAGCAATGTGAGCTGGTGCAGTTGGCTTTTTCTTAGAAAATTCCGCTTAAACTTATTGAAGAATGGAATGGAATAAGAAAATGTTTAATGTAGCATAGGAAACTTGTCTGACAGTTGGCTGAAGACTTTTGCCCCAAGTAAAAGGAAAAACTTCTTAAATAAACGGATATCTGTAAGAAAAGGAAGATAGAGAGAAGAAATCCAGCAGAATTTAAGATTTGTTTCTGCTATAAATTAACCCCGGTTCTAAATCTAGAATATTCTTCCGAAATTTAATTTTATTATATAATCGTTACATTTTTAAAATACTCCTTAGGCACATTATATTTTAAAAGAAAGTATACATATTTTTAAGATATAAAAAAGAAATGAAATCTTGCAAACTGTTATTCTTAAATCTGTGAAGAAATCTTGTAAATCTCAATATTTTTGATATATATTTTATAAATAAAATATGTAATATATACCGTGTATATATTTTCCAATGTATAAAATATATAGGCGAAATTTCTCTCTTTTCTAGCTTTTTCCTTCTAACAAATTGTCAAAGAAATCTTATTCTGCAAAACGTGAGGTATCTTATTTAGTAAGAATTTTATAAGAAGAAATTTTTGTTATTGTCAGAAACAGTACAGTTGACAGCCTAATATCTGTTACCATTTTGCTGTCACATGAAAGCAATCGGTACCAGTTTGTCATTTGTCTTGTCTTATTTTTAAGTGTTTTTCGAACAATTTCTTGAAACGTAAGATGTTCCATGACAAATAACACATTGATGTTTTCTTCTTTATAAAATAGAAAGCTAATAACAAATATTTAATTTCTTGCAGCTTCATTAAAATAAAATAACTTGTTTTACATCTTTAAGGATTTTCGAACTGTTAAATAAAGTGAAATATTACAATAAAAAATTGTTATGGTTTTTGCACCGATTCCAGAGCAATTAATGAAGGTACCAAAAGGTAAAGCAGTACGAAGATAAAATTGTCTCTTATTATATAAGTAAGTGGTGTTAAAAATGTAAATTTTTATTTAGAGACTTGCATGAGATATAGATGAAACTCATATAGACATAGGTTATATCTACAACTTAATCTCTTACATACATATGCGATATATAATATAGGCCCTATATATACTTAATTATGTTCTTATACTCCTATATAGCTATAAAATCCAAAACAGATTAATAATATTTACTATTAATGTATGTAAAATGCAGATGAAGATATAACCAACGAAACCAAACGAATCATATAAACTTGCGAATCTGTAATATTCGCAAAAATGGTATTCATAAGAAGAAATTCCTTTAATTAGTCTAATTTTTAATATGTTTGCATTAAAATTTTTTGTAAAATTAATCACATTTTATACTTTCTTTACTTACAAATAATCTTTTAACAAGTAAAATAATAGTCAACGAATGATTCCAAACTAGTAAAACATAGAAATTAAATACATAAAAAGGATTATTATAATCAAGACAAAGTTTCTAGATTGATTAATTTATGTTTTTTTTTTTCTTTTTATTTTATCAAGTAAAACAATATAAGAAACTTTAACGTATTTATTTTTATGGCGTAATTGCAAAATAACACTGTAAAAGGAATAAACAGTAAAGCATTAAAACACATACTTCCATGTTACTTTCACCCATAAAAATATTCCATCTTATGTACTTATTTTAAAAAAAAATAATAAAAAACTGACATTTCAATATTTCATAAGAAACAATCTTATGGTGACCTTATAGTACACAGGAACCAGGAACAGCTCTATATTGAATAAAGTAGTGTAGATCTATACAGTAACAAAAACATCGCGATAAATCTTCACTTATAGCAGTAAGCAAAGAATGTCTCCGAGGTAACATAACCCCATCTCGAAAGTAATTTCCTACACAGGGAAGTTTTACAAATTACTCATGTTTCTTTCCAAAGTTGCAAGTATCGATTAGTGGCTGTTTTTGTGGACTGTTTCTCCCACAGCAGTTACTTAAAACATGCAGAAGCTAACTAAATAGTATCATATATGACTAACGTTACTGCAAATATATTTTTGCACTACTACTGCTACATGGGAAAAGTAGTACAGTACATCGGGAGTTTCTTTCTATCTAATTTTCTTATTTTCTCTAATTGGCTTTATTTCTTAAATTTTTATATACAACTAGTTGGAACTATAAAAAATATATATAAAATTTAAGTTATTTATTATTTTTAAGTAAGGTAAAGATATTTTTTTCTTTATTTTACTAGGTTTTTCTCTCGTAATTTGTTTTTCTCCAGGTATGACGTTAGGATGAAGAGTAATTTCCCTACTCGTCTCTTATCTTATTCGAATGGAACATTTCCTTTGAAACTGACTTTGTATAAAAATGAAAATATAGGAGAAATGGTCTTTTTAATATATATTGAAATTTACTTGTATCTGCATTTAAACAACGTCATTATTAATGCCATCAGAAATTCTCAATGGATCATGTCTATAGTTAGGATTCATATCGAAAACGTCCATTTATTATTCATTTGTATGTGAAATGATGACAATTGATTTCGATATTATCTAAAATTTCGCATTTTTATCACGTATCCTAAAATATTGGATTATTTTCACGTTCTAAAAGAAACGATTAGTCGCTGTACTGAACGAATAACGATTAGTCCTTACATACGAAGAGAATATGTTAAGAGATTTTCTGTTTTACATTATTAAGTCTATTCAGTTCATCGTTTTTATCGATTCGAACTTTTTCGGACATGTCAAATAAGAAAAATGCAAAAATTTTCTGCCTATTAACGATAACAGCATGGATAAGCATTTCGGAACATAGCAAGGAAATGTCATTTTAGAGATTACTCAAATGCAAAATTACTCTTTCCTGTTTTATGTAAATAAGATCTTTTTATATATAAAATTCAAACCATTAAATTTATTTTATCATTTTCCATTTTGAAAGACGTACAAGACATTTACAAGAATAAAAAAAAAAAAAGGTTAGTAATTCTTTGAACGATTTAACTTAATGCTATTCCGATAGAAACGTAATAAATATTATAAATCTAAAGTATCATTTCTTAAAATATTTCTCTATGTAAACGAATACAACTAATCATTCCAATCGTAACTG
>WUQG02410319.1:0-16331 GCA_011317285.2 Androctonus mauritanicus
ATGTTTTCGATTAAACAGTATTGTTGAAATGAGTTATCTTTTATTATGCTAATTTAAATTTAAATAATAATACTTTTGTGCAGCGATTGTTGGGAATTAAGTATTAAAAATAAAAAGTTTTTTATTATTGCTGCCACAGTCGCGGACCACCTGAAAACATAACATGGACCACAGGTTGGGAAACACTGATCTAGAACATAATAAGTGAAGATTATACACATGGAAGAAATAGCATGAATTTCTTCTAAATAAAAGTTATCGAAATCATCGGTTTATAAAAAAAAAATTTTATAATAATGGAAAATTTTCAATCCTTTTTTCAAAGAGAATGTTTAACTGAAAATTTTATTTTTTACATTTAAACATACCTTTCAGTTTGTGCTATATATTATTATTTATTCTATATTTTTAGAAATTCTGAAAGGAATAATGTTTAGATTAATGTTTGTGCAATGACTATGTAGGAATCGATTATGATATTTTTGAACATAGAATTGATTTATAATATTTGTACCGAATATATTTAGAATAACAGGAATAAATTATATACTTATGTTTATTATTCATTTACCAGCCTCTTTAAAAAATGAACAAGGTATTTATAGTTTTCTTTCAAAATCAGTAAATGGCATGGAAGGATATTTAGAGTTTCTAACATAGACCTTATAACTGAACTCTTTTCAAATAGTAGAGATTTAGCCAGGATAACTTTTCCTCCACTAATACTCAAAACTATCACTTTATAATGGGATGAGATAGATGGCATCTTCAATTTTAGTCAAATTCCAGTTCAGTTATGTATATTACCTATCGCATTGATACCGTAACTCAACATTATTGTTTTTTTAATATTGTTGGCAATCTCTCTAATGAAAAGTATTGTTTGTTATTTCCAACAGTTTAAATTATTATGAATTCTGACTGTTTTCAACATTTCTTAAATTAATCCCACTTGTCAGAACTATTTTTTCTTTTTATTCTGATTTGTAAATTTACGTTACTCTGGAACAAACTGAAAATTTTTCAAAGGTGGTTGGTTGTTTACAGATTTGAGAAAATTCAGTACATTACAATATTATGTTTCATCAAACTCTTTTATATAGGCCTATATTACTCGTTCGGTTTATATACGTTATAAGTATAAAATTTCCTATTTTTTTCGGTGAAAATGTTTATAAAAATTATTCTTATATACAGAATACGGCCGGATTTATACTTGCTGATTAGCAACATTTAACAGAATCTCCTCTATGCATCTAATATTTTTTAGTCAAGGATGAGGACTGATATAACGTGAATCTTTAAATTGGAGCTATTTTAGTTTATATTTAAATTCGATTCTAGTTCAAAGAAATTTATATGCAAAGTTCGAAAATTCTATAGTTAGTTTGCAGTAATAATAATAATTATTATTATTTTTTTCATCAGGAAATTTTAAATTAGTTGCTCTCATGGGTCATAATTTGAACGGTAATGAAACTAATCACAAACAATCTTTTTTTTTACATGTAAGCGTGTGAAATTCATGTTTCTGTGCATGTGCGAACCGGACCGGAACTTCCGAGACCAGTAGGGTTACCATTACTATTTTCTCTCGCTTCGAGACTTTAATCGCGTCTTTTAAAAAAAACTAAATCCAATCTCATTATAAATTGGATTTGAAATTATC
The DNA here is from genome assembly GCA_011317285.2 of Androctonus mauritanicus. Taxonomy (NCBI): domain Eukaryota; kingdom Metazoa; phylum Arthropoda; class Arachnida; order Scorpiones; family Buthidae; genus Androctonus; species Androctonus mauritanicus. Next base: position 1,670 of record WUQG02410319.1, read on the forward strand.
ATAGATTACTTCTCTTTATGTTTGTACACTTGTTTTTGTTATTTGACTTCAATTTCTGGCTTTCTTGATCGAAAAATGTTGGCCTGTTCTCGGTCTCGAGGGACAGTTTGCATTCGGCGCCCGAGGCTATATAAACGTTGCATTCATGGTTACATTTAAATAATATTTCATTTATTTCAGAAATTATAATTATTTTTATTTTAAGATAATAATTATAATTATTACCATCCATGATTATTATCTACTTTAATCCGCCAGGGACCAAAGCAGTGTTAAGTCTGTAATAACCTATGCACCTGCTTTCTTTATCGTATTTTCGTGCTTATTATGGATGACAGGGGTTGGTTGGTACAAGGGTTGCGTACAAGGGTTCAACAGCAAAATCAAATTTGTTAGCTAATCAAAAAAATTTCTTTTTTGATGTATTTGTGCACATAGTGGCCAATGGCTAACTAGTACATTCAAAATCAAATAAAATCGTTTTGTCGGTCAATCAACTCAATATCTTTGATAATTTTACGGTTTTTGTATTTAATATTTGTGCAGTTTCCTAAACAGATATGTTTTAATTGTTGCATCAAATTTAAAATGATTAAATAATAATTTTAATATATAATTTAAAAGAATTCCGATCCTTCTAAGCTTGTAGAGGGCATTCTGTTCGGACTGTCGGTATTATTCAATCCCATGATTCATATAATGGCCAATGAAAACTGATCTACTAAGAAAATTGGCTTAATTTCAACACCCTTTTATGATATCTTAATTAACAAATGCATCGCTTGTAAAAATTTTAATCTATCTTTCTATTTTGGCTACATTATTTTCTAAGAGAATTATATTAGGCCTACCTCAGACAGTTATTAGGTGAAGGTGGGATTTTGAGAATTTTTTTTTTTCAATTTTTTTTACGCTCCTTTGCAATCAAATTAATAAATGGCAGGATCGACGTTGTATTTTGTTTTTAATTATTAAATAAATAATATGTTTTAGTTTTCTATTTTCTTTCTAATTATTAAAAAATAAAAGACGTGTATAATATAACAAGTACGCCCCTAGGCTATATTTCGTTGATACCATATGGCCCTTCCTCCCAAAAGTTTGCCTTCCCCTATTCGAAAGTCTGATGTGTGAAGATTTTTATATTAAAATTTATTAACGCATTGAAAAATTTTTGTTTTAATTATTTTTATCCATTCCATTGAAACTTGTGCCATCTGTTAGATAAATGAAGTTGACATGTTGCATTGTTATTAATATTTGAACTGTTATCATATCTATACAGATTATTTATGAAGTGTCGGTTAAAGCTACATGTATATCATATACACTTTGACATGTCATACACTAAGCTGACTATCAATTCTGTAATATGCATGAAAAATCATATCGTAAAAATCCATCATATTAATTTCATATTAGAGTCGTTTTATTTGGCGTTATATCAAAAGAATTATTTTCTCCATTAAATTATTTATTAGAACATTCGAAAATAAATATTTGCCATAAAAGGAAGCAAAACGGCCGTAAAAATGAAATTCTTATAATTCAGAAGGGTCGATAATCTATTCCTGCCCTTAGGATTAAAACATGATTCACCATTTTCTAAATCTTTTAGAAAATGGTGAATCATGTTTTAATCTTAAGGGCATCAATTCAATAAATGGTGCATTAGGCTCTCAATTACAGATGAATTTCTTGACAATAGATAAACTACTTATTGGCCATCAGTGTTGATAGCTATTAACGAAAAATTCAAGGCTGAAAGGGCCGCCCGAATAACAAACCATTGTTCAGAAGTGGGCACATTTAATATCCAAATCAGTTACAATCCCAATTGTTTATACTCTATAAACAAAATTCTGTTTTATAAGAGAATCAAATTTGAAAAATTTAAATACGTTAAATAAGTAAAATAAATTGATAAAATTAATTTGTTATTTGAATTAACCAGGATTCATTGTATTCAAGAATTTTATACAGCAGTTAAAATATAAAAATACATGATTGTTTAAATGATTAATAGGTCCTGCTGTGCTGTTATAAAGATGGCTGAGAGTCGCTTTTATGACATAAGTACTTGCTTTTTATCATCTTTTTTTTTAGTAGAAGCCGTTTATAGTATAAAGAAATATGCCCTGGGATTTACCATAATTCTATGCATGAAAAATCATTTATTTCTTGTATTCATTTAAAACACTTTAAAATATCTGACAGATAGAGTATATTTTTAAAGATACAATATTTTTCTTATTGAAATTTATTTAAAAAAGAACAATAAACTAGCTTACTAAACAATTATTAATAGAGTTCATCAAATATATAATATTTATTATTTAATTTATTTCATACTCAGAATATAATGCACATCTGTAAGTTATAGAAAATTCTCAGCAATTTAACAAATTAGAAATATAATAGTTCATTCTTAGATTAACTAAACTAATGATGCACTTTTGCATATATCCCATTTTTTTGAAGTTGTTTTTTTTTATTATTAATGAATATCCCTTGCTGAAATGATGTTATGAATATTCTTGAATGTTCTACAACCTGGACCATTTGTAATTAACATCTGTAATTGTAAACACTTATGTAATATAGATTATCGCTCTATTTTAACTAATTTCCTGAAAACTTTTTAGTATTTTTACACTATTATGGAACCCAGATGCGTTTTAAGGTTGCTTCATCAAAATATGAAATTTTATCTTTATTGCCGACAAGATCTGAAGAATTTAATGTATTTCTTTGTTTACTGAATATTTCTAATCTCTTGTGACCATGACAAATTTCACATTCTTCTATAAAATTGTTTAAGTTCACTTGTCAGAAAAATGGAATCTTTCTTTTATTTACTGGCAAAGACTTAGCATCAATATTCTTTACCTGACCAGCAACTGCTGGATTAAAAAATACAGAATGCACTCATCTCCTAAAATTTCTCATTTTCTGTCATATGACTAGAAAGTTTTTCTTATACAGGGCTACCATAAATGATTCGTCGGGTTTCAAAACATTTTTATTAAGAAGTATAAGATATACAAAGATGGGTAATACATGAAAAAATGCATACGCTCACCAAGTTACAGGTACATACTACAGATATTCAATGTATGCGTCGTTGGTTACACGGCATACGTCCAAATGGTAATCCAGTTCATTCCATATGTTCAATTGCTTGTTCCCAATGTTCGTCACAGCAACAGTGATGCGTTCCTTCAGTTCTTGCAATGTTGTTGGCATTCGGGGTAGATAAACTCTGTCCTTCATATACTTCCACAGGAAAAAATCACATGGCATAATATCAGGAGACCTGGAAGACCATGGCAACAGGAAGAACATCATCCAAACTAACAATCCAGCGATGTGGCAATTCTTCGTTGAAAAAGGCGTGAACAATGTTGCTTTAATGCGATGGAGTCTCGTCCTGTTGAAATATAAATGTCGAGGAGTCGGTAGTCAATTATTATAACACTTACAACTAAAATATATCCAGGTAGATGCAACAAATGTCACTCTCTTCTCGATGAAGAAAAAGGCTCCATATAGCTTTGTCTGTGACAGAGCACAGAAGAAATTCACTTTGGTGAATCCCTTTCAAGCTCCATACTTACATAGGTAATTCGGTATCCCATACCCTCACATTGTGACGATTCACCTTTATCGACAGATGAAAAGTAGCTTTGTCGCTGAATATCAAATCCCTGCAAACTCTTCATTTTCCATATCTTCCTGCATTCGGGTACAAAATTCTAATTCCCACCTAAACTTGGTGAATGTATGCATCTTTTCATGTATTATCCACCTTTGTAGGCTTTACACTTCTTAATAAACAGTGTTTTGAAACTCGATAAATCATTAATCGTGCCTTGTATATTTGTATACATTTTTGCAAACTGTTTTATCATATTGTTATTTCGCCTTTTCATTTCTGCGGGATTCTAACATATTCAAAAGCGTTTGTGAGGAACCAATGACTAACACATTTCTTGGGTTCTGCTCTCATAGATGATATTTCATTTCAGAGCATATAGACTCTATTTTCCACTCAAAATTAGAAAAGAAAATTAAGAAAACACTCAAGTAATTTTCCCGTTTGAAGAAAATTTTCCTTATTTCGAAGTTCCACTTAAGTATTAATCAAACATCGAATTAAAAGATAGATGAATGAAATCAAAACAGACAAAGAAATATAGCCAATGAATACTGATCGTACGAAATTAATATCTGTATTCTGACGCGTACATTAGGTATTCTATTTTTTTAGATGATATATACTAGATTAAAAACTAATAAAATATAACATTATGCATTATATAAAACATAAAAATATTTACGTAGCATATAAATTGTGTTTTTTAAATGTGTCCAAAAAAACAAAACTATTTTTTATAACGGTAGTTTGTTTAATTTAAAACAGAAGTAAAAGAATTTTTAAATATAAAATCACAATTTAATTAATTAAAATTTTATTTTATAGGCTACTATCGTATCATAGAAAACCAAAAAACAGTAGAAAATGTATAATAAATTTAGGCAGCGTTTATATATGTGTTAGTGCTGTAAACACTACTACTTCATGGCCGACTTCATGTATCGAACGTCCACGTATAAACTGAGTTATTTTTGGATTCAGCTATAAGCCAATTTCTATTTCTATTATTGTTTTTCTTATATTTCAGTTAAAATATATATTTTTGTAAACAAATTATTGGAATTCGCACTTCCTTGTTTCTTTTGGCAGAGTTTCAAAATTAAAAGAAAAATGAAGAGGAGAATTAAGTAAAATGATTACGGTTAATATAAGTGTGGGTGTTATTACGTTCCAGACTATAACGAATAAACATTATCATACGTGGCTGAGTAATCTCAATAAGTTCTCATATGTAGTTTGCCTAGTACATATATACCTGAAATTAGATTTGGGAATCTGTAGATACCCCGACTTAATTTTCGAGTTACGTTATACTTCCTGGTCCCACTTATTACGTATCTCCGGGCTATTACTGTATTAAGCGAACTTTATGAACTGTTTAATTGGTTTTATTTTATTGATTTTTATTTTAATAACTACCAATTGGGAAAATCTTGTATCAATAAAAATAAGTAATCTAAGAGCATACATATTTCTAAAGATAAAATCTCTAAATCTTGTTTACATTTTCTGGCTGATATCCATTAAAGAACAATTTAAAATATATTTACCATATTTTGATCAAGAAATAAATTTCTACTTAGTAATTATTATCTTAGTGATTGTTATCTTTGAAGATCAGTTAGTGTGCTAATTGAACTTTTTCCTTACGGCTAAAAGCTATTTACTGATTCTCTGAAAGGATTTGATGGTAGAAAAGATTAGGAACACGTGTCTTACACCTTTACCTAGAATTAGCCTCTTAACATGAAGGTTGTATAAAGGCTACATTTAGACAAACTGTGATTGGTTGTAAGGTAATTTAGCTAAGTTTAAGAAAAATAGCGGACATTAACTTGTCATTTGTTAGCAAATTTTCAATCGACGTGTGTGCTGTTGTAATTTGTGATTTTGCTTCGAAAAAAGTGTTCTACTCAACTTTTATTCTACCATGATTCCAGATAATAGAGAAAATTGTAAGTATCTGAAGCATAATTATTAATATTAGCTCTCTATACGGTTTAATATTAATAATTATATCTTTCTTTCATTTTAAGTTATATGTTTTATACTTAAAGTATAAGAGACTAAGTATAATTATATCTCTCTTATACTTTAAATATTTTGTCTGCTTTATAAATTAAACATATCAATAGATAAAATTTTTTTCGACACAATTTGGAAATTTATAGTTATTAATTATAAAATTTTCATGTCTGATTAATTTTAGCCGATTCGTTATTAGACAATTTACAAATGTAAATGGTCTAACAATTTAGCAGTTAAAATTGAATCCACACATATATCAGAGAAAAATTCTTCTCATCCGATAGATTCTACTAGTAGTAAGGATATATGGTCATATGGCCTTTCTTAATTTTCCTACTTTTCTAATAGTGAAACATTAGAAATTTTGGATTTTTTTTATATATTGATATGTTAATTTCAGAATTTAATAAAAAGTTACTAAAATGCCTATTATAAAAAGGCAGATAAGTGGGAATCTATAGGGTTATATTGCCTTGTCCATATTAGAAAAATATTTTTTAATATAGAGTATAGAATTGTATATTTTATTAATAAACAAAATATACAAATTTAGTTAAAAATATATTATTTTTATGTAGATGTATTATTTCCCACCATTTTTTAAAATAAATCCGCGGTTGATGTCATGGGTTGTTTCACACTTCCAGAAAATTTTGGGTAGCTTCCGACGTTTTCGTTTGAGATGTCAAAAATTGATGTTGCAATACAATGATACCTGTTTAATAAAATGATATTAGAATTTTACTTCTTTCGATAGTATGATATATATTTTATTCTACCAATGTTACAAAATGGTGTACATTGATAGAATAAAGTAGAGAATGAGCAGATTTTAAATTTGAATATAAGTCATAAAATATTCGCACAGGAAGTTTATATACGTTTTAACGCAGAAAATATCTTTATAAAGGAACACAGTATTGAAATGGTTATTCGACAATAAGATTAAGAATAAAAAATACACTTTTAACAACATATGAATTAGCGGTCTTGGTCACTGAAAAAGACAATTCAAATTGCAAATTTTGATTTATTAAAGTTAATTGAGTATATTTAAGTTCGAAACTAGAAATAATATTCATGGCGAAAATAACATTGAGGCGAGAAATACCTGAAATGTTTTGTTTAACTTGTTCTCGAGTATAGCAACCATCTTTCCATTAAGAAAAGTGTGAATGCTGACCATGATGCTGACTTAGCGCATAAAAATAGTTTAAAATTCGACGCTTTTCATATAGATCTTCATATATTTTATTAGATTTGTATTACGGCAAATACACATTATATATTTTTAAATGTTTATCAAATTCATCAGCAAGCCTAGAAACTTTTAACTTTTTTTACTTAAATTAAGTAGAAAACAACCATGTATATAGTTTATTTAAAATTAAGGACTACATTTTATGTCATCTGTAACATATAGTTCATAGTTTATACATAGAATTCATAAATGAGAAAAACCCATTCCATGATCTTTCTTGTACAATCTTGCTATTCACATCCAAAAAAAGTTTTGATATTGTTAATTTTTATGGATTGATATTTCTTTAGTTCATAAGCTACTGAATTAAAATGGAAAATTAGAAAACAGTAAAAACTATTTTTTGCATAGGCCAATACCAAAGCTGTTATTTTATTTTATACAAAAACAACATGAATACTTTTTAAGAAAACGTTGAAAAATTCTGGATAATCAATGAGAAAATTAGCAAAAAACCATTAATCTGGCAAAGCATTTAGAAAGTACAGATCTTAATAATTATTGTAATTAATGTTAACTAAAAACAGTGTGAATCTACGTATTGCTACTTTAAAAAAATAATTAAGTATAATTATATATCTATATATTTATATATATGAAAGAGCAATATGATATAATGAAATTAAATTATTAAAAAACTTATAATATTTTAAATATTCAAAGACAGATATATATATATATATCTGTCTTTGAATATTTATATATATATATATATATATATCTGTCTTTGAATATTTATATTATATTTATATTTTGAATATTTATTTATTTATATTTTGAATATTTATTTATTTATATTTTGAATATTTATTTATTTATTTATATTTATATATATATATATTTATAGATATAAAATTAATAATATAAAAAAGCAATATGATACAATGAAATTAATTAATTATTAAAATATTAATTTTTTAATAATTAATTTCATTATGTCATATCGTTTTTTTATATTATTAATTTTATTTTATTATTCATGGATCATCCATAAATAATCACACTGTTAAGGGGAAGGTATAGTAGTTTTACGGCGATAAATAATTTAGGAGAAAAGAGAGAGTCATTCAAATTGCGATATAATACTTTAAAGATGATTAGCATTATTAATTTTTTTTTATAAAATTTATATTTTATAAAAATAATTTATTTATATATAAGCAGTAATAGATATATTTCTTACATTTTATAACGCATATTTTAGATTACTGTCTGTATTTTTTACTCAATCAAGAAAATATGTGTTTGATTGGACAAAAAACACAGACAGTAATCCAAGTTATGTGTTATAAAATGTAAGAAATACATCTTCTACTGTATATATATATATGTCGTATTCTGTTGATTGTAGACTTTAACAATAATCACTCAAAAATTAGTTATTTTGCATTTATTTGATGAAAATTACAATAATTACAGAAGACACACAAAAGAAACCTCTTTCTCCGCACCCAGCAAGCAAGAGAATGTGTGCGTGTGTGGGAGGTCTCTCCCCGGACAAGTTTAATATAAACAAAAATAAATCAGTGGAATTCCTCCACTCTCCCCAAAGACAAATTCCTTCCCAAAGAAAAAAATAATAATAAAATAAAATATATGATATATATATATATATATATATATATATATATTATATATATTTATTTATTTTTGAAGTTAGTAAAGTTATAGGATAAAATATACTATGTGCTAGTACAGCCATCTTCCTCTAGCAGTATGTCATATTTGGCCTTAAATGTGCTTATTGCACATGCACAGCAGTAGTTGGAAATGATAGTGCACTATACAAACATTCCTGCTTTCAGTACTCTAAGAAATATGGCAAACAAATATATTGCAGATGTAGACAAAGGATGAAGTGTGGGCTATGAATGGGCATGTGGCATTTATGATATTATAATCCATAAATGGCTGGTGGAAGTGTATAGTATAGATGTAATATCAGATCAAATGATACAGAGGTGGGTGCCAGCAATTTCCTGTTAGGCTTCAGAGTATATAAAACAAGCAGTGATCTGGATAGTTGCCAGCATCCACTGGAGATGAAAACATTGCATAAGTAGATGCCATGAATCACATCAACAGATGGGTCATAGTAAGTGGCTCAGCAGGTCACTTCTGATCAGAAGACTGCAAAATGAGTATCAGTCTGCAATATCAATAGGAAGATGACTAGTTTCTTTTCTAAACTGTGATGATGGATGAAAGCTAGGTCCATTGTTTCATTGTGGAGTCAGATTACCTCCATGGAGCAGAAGCACACAGCTTCCCTGGTCGAAGAAAAAAGTTCAAGATAACCCATTCAGCTGGGATAGAGATATTTCCGACCATTTTTTGGGATGCCAAAAGGGTTGTCACTAGACTTTCTGGAAAGTGGAACTTGTGCATGCCAACAGGTACTACAACACACTGACCTGCTGATAGCTATATTTGACAAAAGAAGCTATGTCTTCTCAATTCATAGGCCATATTCTTTGTTAACAATGTAAGATCCCATACAATGGCAGCAACAATAAATCATATCATATTGCAAAGTTCAGATGGGAATATCTTGACCACCCTCTTACAGTCTCAACCTTTCACCAGTGGCTTCCATTTCTTTGCAGATTTGAAGATGCTGAGGGGGCAGTATTTCATCAGCAATGAAGTTGTGAAATGAGCTGTCAGAAATTTTGTTTGTATGTATGGACTTTTATGAGAGGGGCTTCTTCAATCTTGTGAAGCAGTATGATAAATATATCATTTTTGATGGGACTATTTTGAAATGTAAGAATGTCTTTTTTTTCATAATGTATTTAGCAATTTTTAATCTGGAAACTATTGATAGCAGACTTGCAAAATTTATTTTCAGATATCCCTCATATTATTATATTTAATGTATAAATTCATTACATTAACAATATTTATTAATTATTCATTTTTTATATAGGCTATGTATATAATTATAATTTTACTTTTATCACAAAAATTATATAATAATTTACATATATCCAACTTTGTAGGATTCAATATACATAATTTGGGGAGATGTTATGAGTAAATAAATGCTTCAGGTGAGACATGATTTTGGAGGCCCTGGGCAAAGCTATTTTGGGATCTACTTATAAAGGAAGAAAGAAAATCATAGACAAAGAAATCATAATTATATAATAATCTCTCCACAAGATTTGTGATTATTCCATGACAGACTTGGATTGTTTAAAATTTGAAATGAATATGATTATCTCATTGATTAGCATATTGTTGCATATTGTTAAATAAAGATCAAAATAGGTATGCTTATAAAAGTAATAATTATAATAAGAACAAAGATATAAGAATAAAGCAATATAATGTGTTGTTTTAAAGATTCACGTTTAAATGAAATGTTAAAAAATTAAATAAATTTCAAATTTTTAATTAAAATTCACATTATTGAATGATTAGCAAAGAATTAAAAATTGATTTTTAACAAGTAACTTATTTAAACAAAATGAAAAGAATTTAGGTTTTTAACATTGGACAATGACAATTTCTTGGAGAATATACAAGGTGGTTATAATTAAAATTTCCCTATTCAGTATTCTCTGTAGTTCTAATTAATAAGCAGAATGGCACAAAAATTTATATGTACATTATTCAAGGGATGAGAAGAACTCTGGAATGTTTAGAAAATTTAATTTCAGAATCTGCTAATAAGAGATAATATTGTACTGGTGCTATGCAAAGAAAATACTTGGAAAAAGCACAGAAAAGTAAGTAAATAAGTCAAATCTAAAATGAAATTTAAAATTTTTATTTTTGTCCTGAGCAAAAACAGAAAGAAACTAACTACCATAGGAAATGCTAACTTCAAACTCATTTTGTCATTTATTCATGATGTTTGAAAATGTTGTTGATGTTGAAATTAAACTTTGTGATTACCATTGTTTTGGGCTAGAAATTGCATTTAATACAGTGTGTTCAGATGCAAAATGCAACATCTTGGATATTCTGCACATGCTTTATTATGATGTCTTTTAAGCAGCCAGGTTAGAGACACTTCCTCAATAGATTCATCTGTGAATAATCTTGACTAAATAGCCAAAAATCCTATAGTGTATGATAGTGATTGTGATGACCATGCATGGGAAAACAGTGACTAATTATTCTTTCTTCAGAGAAATGATCTTATAAAAACTGTTGTACAAGATGTGTGATATAAAGCTGAACTCCATCTTGCATGCAAAATTATCCCATCTGGGTATCCCGTTTTTCTGCAGTTGTGGAATTATGAATACAAGTAACATGTGAAAGTTATCTTTATGCTATAACAAAACAGATTACTATACTTGCTGGCTGTAATCTCTCAAAAAAGTATGGGCCTAATATGCAGTTGATATCCAGAATCTTTGATACTTGGGGCACCATTTTCTTTGGCTCCCTCTCCCCCTCTAAAAAAAACACATCTGTTTTAACTTTCAACATACATTTTATTTTATACATATTTTCTTAATTTCTAAGAACTGAAAATTATACAAAAATTTTTATACAAATATTTGATGAATAATACGGTAATTATATTCCATGTTCTTGGCCTCCCATTCGGCTTGGTAACTGGAACAGACTGTCCCCTCCCTCCTCTCTGGGTATGCCACTGCTAACATGAAATTTGAGTGGGAAACCACACTAGTCTGTGATTTTCAGCAACTTCAAGGGAATTTCTTGAATAATGTTAGAGGTTTCTGAAGCCAATATTTGCCAGTTTTGAGTATTGACTATCCCACAGAAGGATAGTCAATACATCAAAACTGACAAATACTGACAATACATCAAAACTCATTGGCATCATCTCCCCAAAGAATATTCCATGGAAAAGTGTCATCTGTTCCTATTCTAGTCAAAAACATTAGAACAAATATCATTCTTTTCTTAGGCTCATCTCTTTGCAGCTGCTTCTGGTGGATGATTTTGTAAGGATAAAAAAATATGGATTACTTTTTGAAGGATTTTCCTTACAATGATATATGGAACATCTGTCTCATTATTCCTGTACGCTACTTGATCCAGCTGCATTGTTCATGGCTGGATTCAAGATAGCAGTGTCAACATTTTCTATTATTTTAGATGAGACAAGCTTCCTTTCCCTTCCAACCTTAACAAGAAAGTATTCAGTCTCCTCAAATTTTTAATCATTTGTTTAATTCCAGTAATAAAAAAGTACTGTCACTTTACTTCAATTTTTAGGTGCTAAATTAAGATAAAGCAATGCTGCATTGTATCCTTTAATTTAGAATAAATTAGCAATTAAAACATGCTTAGACAGATTGAAGCACATTTTTTACATTAATTCAAGTGTGAAACACATTCTTTAAAGAATATGCTTGCAGTACTCAGGTTTATAGCTGTCTGTTGCTGGGAAAAAGTGATTTTATGCAAATTTTTTCTACTCTCTTAGGTATCTTTTTCTTTTTTAATTTTAAAATAAAAAATTTTAGGGCAATTCATTCTGTTTTTCTCAACTTTTTGCAGCAGATAAAAAATTTTTTTGATTTCATTTTAAATTGTCTTATTTATTTTGTGCTTTTCCTATGTATTTCCTGTTGCATGGTACCATATTTTCCTGATAGGCAGATTTTGAAACTAAAAATTTTTTCATAGAACCTTTTCATCATTTGAATACTATATATATTTAAATTTTGATGTCATTCTGATTATTAGTTAGAGCTACAGAATTCTGGAAAAATAATTTTATTTTTTTTAATTAAAATCACTTTCTATTTATTAATACTGTATATATTAAAATGAAACAATATATAAGAATATAATTCCATATACAAAAATAAGAAAGTATGGTAATTTTAAGTTTATTTTATAACTAATTGCATATTACAATAATTATAGAAACTAACTAAGATTTTAATAGTTTTTCTGGTAATAAAATCATCATAATTATGTTAGAAATAGACAATTGCCAAAATATTATTTTAAAATTTGATGTCATCTTTATATCTATATACCATAATTCAAATAAACTTACCACTGTCTTCACATCATCAAATGCATTTTGATTGTTTTTATCAGGGGTCACCAAACTCTGGCCTGCGTCGCCAGTTTATCAGGCCCGCCGACAGTACTTGAATTTTGCTTGATAAAATATATGGAACATGAGATGTTGTGATACAGTTTTAATTTAAATATTATGTTTAGAATACTAATCGTCACACGTGCGTAGACCTCCTGGCTGCTGCTATAAATTTACTATTGTTGTATCCAGATTGATTGCCTGAACATTTGAAAGCAATTCTCTTGATTGGATGCAGCAATTTCAAACCAAACATTGATGATATCTTGAAAGCCAAACGTCAGTTTCACAAATCTCACTAATGATTTTTGCTGTTTAGTTTGTGAGATTTGGATTTATGTACATTAGGTCTGATGTAACTGTCTTTTTGCTAACGTTGCCTTCTTTGATAACTTTTTTAATAAATAAATATATTGGTTGTCCTTGTTTTCTGTACATTGCATGCCACTCACCCATGATTAACATGGAATCCTGAACTTGGTTTTCATCTTTTTCTCAGAGCTTTCGTTCTGGCTTGCAGGTATTGTACATAATGATTATGAGGCCCACGCTCATCATCAGTTATCCAGCCCACTGTGCAAAAAAGTTTGGTGACCTCTGATCTAACTTCTGAAGTCCTATTCATATAGATCATAATCACCTATACTGATTACGATCTATACCAAAGAGTAATGTTATTTATCATTATGTAGGTGGGAGTTATGAGTGATCAAATAATGGGAGAAGTTTTTCCAGTTGTTCTCTCTTTAATTTATAGTTTACAGCTGATGAGTTAGTAACCAAAAGTGTTTTATAATAAATCTTTTTGGTTTGATAAATAAGCTTTCTTATTATATTGTTAAAAATATATTTAAATAAAAACTATGCTTCAATGATTTATGCACTCAAAAATACATCTACTTTTTATTCTGCAGAAAAATTAGTTTTGAATTATGCAAAGTCTACATGAATGCAACTTTTACATAAATGCAATAACATTATATTTTACTCCACTCTACTATAGGGTTGTTCAGAAAATAATTTTGTTTTTTCCCACAAGTGGAGTTAATTGTATTTTTAACCTGCTAGTTTCATTCTAAGCCATATTTAATTAGCTATCATTCTAAGCCATATTTTGATAGCTGGCATTTCAAAGTTTATTTATAAAAAAAACTTTTGATTCTGTGCAATTGTTTTTTTGGTGTTGTATCAAAAATGGAAAACAAAAAGGATCATTTTCGGTATATTTTGCTTTTTTATTACTGAAAAAGTAAAAATGCTGTTCAAGCAAGAAAAAATTATGTGAAATATATGGAGATGATGTGTTAACAGAATGCCAGTGCCAAAACTGGTTTGCAAAATTTTGTTCTGACAATTTCGATATTAAAGATGCACAATGTTCTGGAAGACTAGTTGATGAAGACAAAATAAAGGCATTGATTGAAGCAAACTGCCAAATAACAACATGAGAAATTGCTATGAGATTGAATTTGTCAAATTCGACCATTCATGGCCATATGAAATGACTTGATTTCATTTCGAAGCTCGATATTTGGGTTCCACACATTCTCAAGGAAAGAGATTTGCTCAATTGCATTGACATCTATACTTTGCTGCTCAAATGTCAAGATAATGATCCGTTTTTGAAACAAATCATAATTGACAATGAAAAATGGATTAATTAACTTAGTTG
>WUQG02410330.1:0-16331 GCA_011317285.2 Androctonus mauritanicus
GCATTGCTGTGTGCGTTACATCGGTGTGTATTGCTTATCATCGATGATCGATGCATAGTCTCGAACGTGTTTGTTTCACGAATGAATATCGAATATTTCGATTAAAACGTAAGAATAACGTAATTAATATATATCATAAAAGTCGTTTATAATTTATAAATTCATATATGTTCATCCCGTAATTAACACGAATAATTTTGAGTACCATTAATTAACACATAGTTCTGCTGTAATCAGTGAACCTCTTACTCGATTCTCTGCATCACTTTTTATGTAGATTTATATAAAAGTTCAATGACCACTGACCTCGATTATCACTAGACAACCGCATCTTTGTTGACATAAACAGCACAACTAAAAAAATAATAAATTAATAAAAAAAAACAAGATTGCGATAGTTCAACCGTTTAAGGAATGGAATTTGTTTCATCTTTAATGTTTTTGTTTGCTTTTTTTGGGAATTAATTAAGATGATACAAACACGAGAATCTGTTTTTAAAATATCGATATAGTTGCATCTTTCTGATACAAATGTATATCTTTAAGTGTAAGAAAAATTGATGGTTTCTTCACATTTTTTTTTTTATCGCAGCAGCAGCAACATCATTTTATTGCTGCTGCTATTATTATTAATGAAATATAAATAAATAAATAAATAAAAATAATAATAATTGTAGAATATTCAATCACCATTTTTATAAATATTTATATTATTATTTCGAAACATGATTTAATTATATCGCTCTTATCAGTAGTCAATTAAAAATCGCGTGATTAAAATTAATCCTCTTTGCTGCTGGCAGGAGAATTTTAAAATTTATTTATAACCAAATGCTGTTTAGAAATATATAACTATATATATTTGTATAAATGTTCCTGGAAGCCAACACATTTTTTTGTTATTGTTTCACTGTAACGGACTCTTTCGTATACAGTACAGTATATATATATACGTTTGTTGTGTGTGTGTGTGCATATACAGCAACATCTGCACGACTATAAAAACAGCCTTATTATCAAAATGTACTAGTAAAGCTGTTCCTGCGCAGTGTGACAAAATAGACCGTTTCCGATAGACTCTACAGATATATAGGATATGTGGGATATAATACAGTGATTTTTCTTTTGTTTCCAAGCAGGATTCACGCCCATATCGCGCTGCTAAGACCGCTTTGTGACTCACTCAATGCTGCGATATCGTTGAGTTAACACGTGTTGGTTGTGTTGTCCGTTCTGGCTAGTTATAGGTGAGTACAAATTTATTAACGTCGCTGTAATTTTGCCAAAATCGCACAAAATCGGTTATTTTTAAGCTCTAAAAGCAAACTGGGTATGGTGCCGTTCTCTCCGATGTTTTTTTTTGAACATCGTCTTTAACGTATCGATTTAACGTGTGCTCTCATTAGTTTTTAGGCTTTTGTTGGGTGGAAGAAGAGGATTACATGCTTTATAAATCACCAGAAGGGTGATTGAAAATAGCTGCCTTATCACCGCTGGTGCTATTTTTACATATTTAGGAGCCATGTGTGCGTGTCTCTATAACTGAAGCATCGCTTTTTATTATCACCATTCCCGGAGCGCTTATTAATTATTAATACGCGTGTGATCGATGCGATTTGGAAATTCTGTAAGATAACACATCCCGATACGTATCTTGTTACCGTATTTTCGTACGTTAACGGTTGACGTTGTAAGAAATTCATGGTATTCTGTCACCGAACAAAAATCTGTCCGGCTGATCACGTGCTATTGACGTCAAAGGAAGATCAAATTAAATTTGTGTTCCTGGATGTCAATAGGATCTCGTGGACGAATTTTTTTTTATTATATTTTTTTCCATTCCCGACTCCGTTTTATTCGCTTATTTATTCATACCAGAACTATTTATGCACGGAGTAATCTAATAATCTGGCGAGTGTTCGATTTTATAACGCGATTCGTTAATTATTTAAATCGTGAAAGATGGTGCCATTAAAATCATTTAGGCTTTCCGTTCGGACTCCAAACGGATTTTTTTGTTTCTTAATCTAATTTTTTTAAACGTTTAAAGTACGTATACTTAAATGGAAATGCTTGAATAATTTTAAGTGCTTATCGCAGTTGTTAAAATGGAATTTTGTGTATTACAGTTTTTACTTTGTCGGTTTAAATAAATAATAAAATTATTTTCTTAACTGACTAAGGAAATTTTCTGTACTAGACTCGATACTTATGACGTTTAAACACTTAAATAATAAGTAGAAACATCGGTGATCGATTTATCTCAAGTCGTTTTTAAGGTCAAACAATGAGTTAATGTAAACACGGAGAGACAAAATTCCCACATATTCAATGCCATAACTGGGTTTTTCCTCGACTTGTCTACTAACCTACATAACTGGAGACTAAATAATACAAAGTGGAAGGTGTTCACCTTTCGTTACAATTGAGAATGCATTCCGTTAAGTCTCCTGAAGTTCCTGTTTCTCTATAGAAGGTGGAGACCTATTTTATCGATAAATGACTCAGATGGATCTTTATCTCACGAGAAACAAACTTAATAAGCCAATTTTTCTATCTGTTATATATTTTACAAACCGGAATTTATTACCCCGCAGCGTTAATTTTATTTTATTCTTCTTATATAAAATGCATAAATTGCATTTTTACGAGGAATGAATAAAAAATTCTCAATTCGTTGCGTAGGGGTCTACTGAATATTTTTTTTTTTCGATTTAATAAAAAATTCGAACGAATAAAAAAAAAGCATCAATTGTTTGCATACGTAAAAGGATGCAGTTGTCATGGCTACTGTTTCGTTTTAATCCGGTTGACTTGATATGTTTACATTTTCCCTCGAGTAACGTAAGGCCCGCTTTATAATCGCAAGTTTCGGAATTTGTGTAACTTCTTTATCATCTCTAACGCGATAAAAAAAAATTTACGTTTTGTTTATTTTATTGGAAAATTATTTTATGCATATATAAAATTTATATTCGAGAATATTTTTTTTTTCTTTTAACAGAATTTATTCTTAGTAAATAATCTACATCTTTATTTGTTCGATGTTTTTATCCAAATCGTTAATGGACCTGTTCTCAGGCACATTTTAAAACTTTCAGTCGTAAGCCAAACGCAACATAAACACGAAAATATTAAGTTTATAAATATATAAAATTATTATAATTTAAAGTTTAATATATTATATAATTAAATATCGTTTAATTAAATTTTGGAATCTCGTAATATATAAGTGCCTTAATTCATACGAACATCTTTAATATAAAATAGGTTTATAGAAACTATTCTATCTTAAAAATTCTATAATTCTAGAAATTAATAATTTTTCTAGAACGAGAAATGAACATAAAAATGTCTATTGCCTATGAAATATAATAAATCTGTAAGAAATTAACATTTTTTATTTCTTGCAGATTTTTATGTTAATTTCTTATTCTAGAAAAATAATTAATTTCTAGAATTATAGAATCTTTAAAGCTTTGATTAATCCCTATAAATCTATTTATATTAAAGATATTCGTGTGTCAAATGTATTTATAAATTACGAGAATTCTTTAATCAGTCACTAAAGTTTGATTCGTTTAGAGATTTTTTTTTTTTGTTTATTAACGCGACGACATTAAATCAGCCGTTAATGTCTTAAACTTCCTACTATAAATCAATTATAGTAACAAATTTAAATAATAAATGAATGCGTAACATTGTTTACAAGTTGTGTTGTCATGCTTAGAAGTATTAGTACCATCAACAATATATTAGTTGGGCGATAATTAATATATTGTATGCAAATTTGTGCAACATAAATATATTCCGAGATTCTGTATAAAATTAACAGATTTTACTAGAAAGTCAAGAAAATTAATAGCATTAAGAGAGAGAAGAGAGAAAGAGATTATTAATTCAATCTTGAGAATTGTCGTTTATTCAGTTGGGAAGTTTGTTACCTTAATTCAAAATTTCACGTTCTGAATAACAAATGGAATAATTTTCTCGGGTGAGCATTTATTAACAGAATGGGCGCCATTATTAACAGAGCATAAAATAACTTCGAAATTTTATCCTTAATAAAACACACATACGTTATGAAGAATTTCTTTTAAACAATCTCTTCTTATTTTTAAGCTCCCCATAAGATTTCCTCATCAGCTTTTTGATATTCTTTTTTTTTTTTTGTTATGTTTACTGTTTATGGTTGAAAGAATATCTTGCACCAACGCATTCCGTCTGACATTTTTAATTTTGGTGTAATTTAAGCGTCGAAATTCGTGTTCAAACTAGTTCATTTATTTAATTCGATTGATTTCGAGCACTTACGTGCAGTAAGAGATTTTATTTTAATGGTTAAAAAGTCTGCCAAATCTTTAAATTTAGCATAAAAAAGTGATCTCATAGAAAGAAAATTCTTGAAACGTTTCCGTGCCTTCTGAGAAAATCCCACCAGTAGAATTCGTACTATAACATCATCAACATTCAGCGACCTCCTACACAAAGATGATACATGATTCGTGTGGTTAATATTGGCATACGAGGAGAAGAGCGGAGGTCAAACTAAACAAACCACTAATCTCTTGTTTTGTTATTGTTTGTGTTTTTTTTTTTCCTGTATAATGTATCGCTACGAGAGATTAAAGAGCCTTTCCAACGTTATTTTCTATAACCTTTAGCATTTTAAACGTAGTTTCTGTGATCGTACGAATTAAGCCAGGTAGAAATTCAAACAGAAAAATTTAATTCATGTTTCGGACCATTTCGTTCGTGGTATAACTTGTCATCATCCGGTTACGGTTGGTTTACATCAAATGACAACTCAAAAATAAATAATTTGCGTATCGTGACAGATTTAATATTGGGAGGAGTTGGCAAATATTCGCTTCACATAATTTGAAGAAAAAAAATTCATGTTTTCTATTGCAAAATTTAAATTTAATTAATGTTTCTTCTCTCTCTCTGCAACCTTTTCATCTCTTGTTTTTATAACATAAAAGAAATGTTGTTCATAATTAAGAATTTTCCCCAGGAGATTTTAGTTAATTTTATTGTTCTAGACTAATTTTCTTTGATACATTTCATTAGAGGGCTGCGCTCTGGGCTGAATATTTAAATGGACCCACCCTTTTCTATAGAGAGACCAACTGGAAAACTGCCAAAAGTATTATAAAAATTACAAATAGCTAATCTTCCATGTAGATGTTTTGGCATTAATAGCCTTTAAATGTCGCCTGTTGAGTTTTTTTTTTTTTAAGTCTGTCTTAAATTGAAAATTTATGCTTGTCCCTTCCATTAAATCGGTTCCGAAGCTTGTTTTTTTTATGGTAAATGCACTAAAAGGTAACTGACGGTATATGCGTAAAAAATTCTTGTGAAACTTAAAATTTAATAACAATACTGCAGTAACCTTCTAACTTTCAAGAATTGTTTCGACCTATTTTTATTTTGACACTTGTTTTTTTTTCACAACCCTGTTCGGTTTATGCAATACTATACGAAAACCGGTATTTTTACTATAGAAAATAACAATTGTACTTTGTAAAAAAAATAAAGAAAACGCGTAATAACAAGGAAAACTCGTTATCGAAACGTAAAATTCACGATCACGTAGTTTTGAAGTGGGCAATAAAACAACGTCTGGAGTAACAACAATCGCCGGTGGGAGCGATGTCATTTCCTGTATTAACTCATCTGTTATCTGACGTCATTCGTAGTAAGCGAGTTCACGTTTGAAACAAAAACACCCACGATTTAACCCAATTGTATAGAGTAACAGATAATTTCTAAAAACGTTCACAAAAAGTCCTTCCACGTAAGTTCGTCATCAGATGGAAAACTGTTATATTGAGAGATCGATCTAGAGTTTCATTGTGTGAATCAGCGAATTTATGAATTTAAATGGATTAGGTCAAGAGTTTGGCAACTGATACAGGTACCAGCTTACGCTAAGAAAGGTAAAAATATTGCTAAAATCGTTTTTAAGTTAATTGTCTTTAGAAAATGTTAGTCTAAGAGAGATAAATCAACAGTTAAAAATGCTAGAAAAAAGAAAAAACAATTTGGGCCAGTTGAAATATGATTTCCTTATTTAGATTAATTAGAAAGTTTAATTTTGTTTAATTAAATTTGAGCATCTCGTAATATATAAACGCCTTAGAACACACAAACATCTTTATCATAAATGGGTTTATAGAGATTAATCTAGTTTAAAAATTCTGTAATTCTAGAAATTAATAATTTTTCTAGAATAAGAAATTAACATTTTTATTTTTAAAGATTTTTATGTTAATTTCTTGTGAAATAGATTTAAAGGCTATAAGAAATTAACATTTTTAATTTTTCTAGATTTTTATGTTAATTTCTTATGAAATAGATTTAAATATCACAAAACGAATCAATATCGGCAAGTATTTCTAAAAATAGAATTCTAGAAATTTATTATTATTCTAGAATTTTAAAAACTGCGTCTAAAAATGTTTCGTAACAGGAAGTTTTTATCGATACTAAAAAAAAGGAACTAACTCATTATACTATATTTTTAAAAACAATTTTATAATAATATCTGTGTAAAAAAGAAAAAAAAAAAAAGATATTTATCGATTCGTCACGGTTTATGGAATTCCAAAAAATAAGAAAAAAAGTCCGGATGTGTTAAAATACAAAAGAATCATTTTAATATCCTTAATAAAATTCCCTTACTCTCTACACGTGAATAGCAAAAGGAAGAAAAAAATTTTTTCAAGTGTAATTCACGTGACGATCATGACCCGACCCTTAACAACTATTGGAGCGAATCTTTGTCCTGCCGAGATGCGATTTTGACCCAGATTATTACCATTTTGAACAATAAAGAATTCCTTCAGATAACAGATAATCGTCGCTGTATAATACATCAAAGAAAAAAAGAAAAACGCATGCTTAAGATCAACTTATCAACACGCGATGCACATCACCTGTGACAACTACAAAAAAAAACATTTATTATTATTATTTTTCAATATGCATGTTGGTTACAATGAAGCAACACGGACCAATTGCAGCTATTTATTGACTATTGTAAATCTTACAAAATAGGTAACGTGTATGCGGATTATATCACACCAAGATCGAACTTCGATATGAACAGTAGCTAATTTCTAAAATATGTAAGTACGATATATTGTTGTGATTACTATAATTTTATTTATAGTGTATAGAAAAAAATCGTTTTCCTTTTTGTTTTTCTATAAATTACAAGCAGAGAGTGTTATATTTTCACTAGAAATACGTATGAGGAGCTACCATTCAAAAGAGACTTTGTCCAAAAATTGAAAATTTTGAGTTAAATACTGATTTCGATTTATATGATTCATACTATGATCTCTGCGGAGTTTAATCATCCAAAAGCAAGTTTGTCTTACTTGTTAGTTATAATGGCCTTTGAAAGTAGACTGTTTAATGAAAAAAGTTTGAGAGAAACACATTTTTTGATCATTCCCAAAAGTTGTATTTGAGTGACAGTGTCTTTTTTGAATGTTAGCTCCACATATATTCATTCTGCTTTTCTTTTACACATTTTCATTCAGAATTTCTTACACAATTTTATTCAATTGTATAGAAAACATATATATATACATCACGACTCGAACTTTAATGCTGACTATATAACACGGAACTTGCTCGAACATCGTTTCTACTCCATTTTAAAGTGAAAATGAAATTTTTTCAGTGATATTTCACTTTCAAAATTAAATTTTCTCAACTCATTCCGATATTCTTCTTTAAACTTTAAACTTCTTTTTTCTATCTTGGGTCTTGATAAAAACTAATTTTCCTATACAGTACTTCACCTTGCTTTGTGAAATTCTTCTCTCGAATTTGGATCAATATACGGTTTATTTTTTCGTCCAAGTAATTTAAACAAAATTAAAAAAAGAAAAAGAAAAAAAATCGATTTTCTGGATATTATTTCTTGTACAACTCGAGATGTAATTTATAGAATGACAATAATCTACAACAACTGAAAACTAACTTCAGAAATCTATTGGTAAAGTAAATCTATTGGCATATGCCATATGTGCCAGATATTTAGCATTTTGTGGAGTTAAAATAGGATAAAAATCCCATTTCGGTTACCTATTCTATTGATTTATCGCTGGTACAAATCACTTCAGTCGTACGACCGCATTTATTGTCATATTTGTTTTTTATATTCGCATTTTTGACATTTGTAATGAATTAATTCTCTCGTTTCGTGTTTTCTTTTGTTCTCGTAAAATATAAAAATAAAAAATTGCTGACGTAATTTCATTGTAAAGTACAAAAAGAAAAAAAAATTCATTTAATTTTATACGCATTTAATATGTAACGCACGAAAACGGTTAATGTATTATGCAAAACCGTCCCGATTAATTCAGAAATTAATTATCGCTACAGTAAAACGATTTAAGGGTTTAAATCGATGCCTAAACATCGAATTTAAAAAACAATTTTGTTATTTTTTTTTATATAATCCAGATCGATACTATTAAATTTTTCTTTAGTAACAAAATAACTGATGAGATGATGATTACTTTATTTAGGTTTTTTTTTTTTCTTTCTAACCTGATTGTTTGGCATACGAGCACGAATTACCACCTCTCTTCCAGTTAATCGAAATGCGTTTAATCATAATTAACATTAACCACAATAAAAGATGTTGATAAATCACTCGATGCAATATTGGATAACCTTCGTATAATCAATATACCAATACAGAAACATTGTTTTCTTGTATCAGTTAGCTAAACAGAACAAAAAAGAAAAAAAAGAAAGAAGAAAAACAGATAATTTATTAAATTACTATACTAGCATCCGAGTTTCTTTTCTATTATGATGATTAAATGAAAATTAAACTATCGATTTTTTCACCAAAGTTTCGATTTTGTTCTTGAAAAAATTTGTTATTAAACAGAAAAGTTCTGTGTTATATTTTTAGGCATTTTGATGTTTTGCTTTTATTTTATTTTTTTATCAGTTCATCATGCTGTTCACCTATCTATGTGTCCCACTAATTAATAGATTTTCATGTAATTTGTTAGTGATATTTTACTGTCAAAGATAACTTCGATGCTTGATTTATCTACTAGAGTAGTGGTTCTCACCTTTTTTGCTCCATTTCTCCTCTTCAACTTAGTTCAGAATATAATTCTCTCTTCCCAAGATAGCCTAACTCAGAAAGTATATTTTAAATAATATGTATATAACAATGAAAATATTTTAATTTTTCTGTAGTACAATAAATTTATTTTAAATATTTATTAAATTATTTTAAAACTTATAATGGGCATTTTCTTTTTTATTTAATTAATGGTTCCGATTACCCCCTGAAACACTAAAATCCCCCCAGTAGTTGAGAACTACTGTACTAGAGTGTTAAACCAATGGATGGTTAAACCTCTCCAGCTTTAACTGTTTAAAAAAATGGCGAACGTTAAAACTTTTAAGTTACTTTATTAATGTATTTTGAATTATTTTTATTAGGTTTAAGTGTAATTTGCAAAATAGCCAAGTCATTAAATATGATTTCGATGACATACGAATAAATCTTTTGACTTTCAATAATGTTCAAAAATGGCGGACATGCATACATCAAAAAGTTTTCTCTCTAATAACTTTCGAACTACTAGATAGATTTTTGTAAAATTTAACAAGATGGTTAGAATATTAATGCCAAATTACATGTAAATTGAACCAATCCTCTAGATTCATCTGTTTAAAAATGGCGAACGTTCGATTTTCTGAGATTTTCCAGTAATAGTTATGGAACTGTTATAACCTATATGTGATATCCAACACACAGGTTTCGATCTAAAATATTTTTTAATCTCTCATCTTTAATTATTCCAAGATAAAGTACATATTCGGAAAGCAGACTATTAATTTTTTCCGAACTGTTTGCATGCTGTTTATTTAATTGTTTTCATCACATATACTGAGTTGAATAAATTGTAGATAGAGTAAAAAAATAATAATAATAAATTAGTTTTTGAATATTAATGTGCTGTATTCATTATATTATATGAATTAATAGTTAAAATATTTTAAGAGACGTTTTAAGTTGACAAATATTTATTTAATTATTCAGAAAAATCAAATAAAACGTAAGTATTTGTTAATATAAATAATGATCAAATGCTTTACATATTTTAGTATTATTTTATCCCAAAAGTAATGTCGTTTTTATACTGTACTTGTTCAAACGTGTCTCAGCTTGCCTAAACATGAATTTTTAAAATTTTATAAATACTACTAAGTTGAGGTGGCCTTATTCTATGGATTACGTACATTATTAAATTAGCAAATGAACAATCTTAGTATTATTTTATGATATTTAAAATATTTACAAGCATATTGAATCATGATTATTTTTAAAAGTAGTGGCCATGTTTTTTTAACACCGAAAAATCCACATATAAGTTTCAAAGTTATCGACTGCCATTATCTTAAATAGATTCACGTAGTAACTTCAGAATAATAGACAAGTTTTACTTATTAATAAAGAATGATTTTTTAACATTTGAATGTTTTGCAATACGTGATTCTCTACAAATTTTGCAGATGTACGGATGGAGTATTAGAATATTTTATATAAACATTTAATAACTGTAACTATTAAAATTAAATTATAAATTTTAAGAATTATATTTGGTATATTTTAAGATAAATGATTAATTGCTTAAAAAATATTTCCATTATTTTGCCTTCTAGAAATTTTTAATAGCCGATGATAAATGGTAACTATTTATTTAAAATAAGGTCAGCTGTATGCCCTTGCATTATTCATCAATATTGACAGTAAGAACAATATTAATATTATCATATTAAACTTGTTTGTTTATCCGTTTCGGTCCGGATCCTTGATTCCATATTATTAGTTTATTGAAGTGGTCTGTATCTCGTAATGTTTGACTTTATTCAAAGTTCTCTAAGTCTCTTATATAAAGTTATTAAAGTGCAAAATATACAAATATCATAGTGCAATCGAATTTTATATAAATTTTATCAATACTTTTATTGTAGTCAGAAATATGAAACATGCCATTAAATCATATAAAAGGGCGAATTATTTTTTTTCAAATTTTTTATTACTTATAAAACAAAAATAATTATACTATCAGTAATCAATATAATTATGCCATAGTTGCCTTCATTATGCCATTAATATTCTAGGCGAGTTTACAGAAATAGTACTTTAAACATTTAAATTTGTAATGCGCGTAATGACCTAAAAATATTAGGTCATCCCAAAATTAATGCCATTTCTAGCATTAAGTTTTGAAAGGATGTAGATGATAAATCATTTGCTAATTTAATTAAGTATGTATTCCTTAGGATAAGTCCACTTCAGCGTAATAGTATTTATAAAGCTTTAAAAATTCATGTTTAGACGAGCCGAAACGCGTTTGAACGAGTATGAAAACGACCTTACTTTTGGGATGATCTGATAATACAACGAATAATAACTATAATTTTTGTTTGCAAAACAATATTCGGACACAAAGTAAACGAAAATTAATTAATTTTTCAAAGGGCAGCAAATATCCGATAAATCTTTCAACTCTTCTATAGATTAGCTAACCTTCTACTGTAGCACAGAATAAATCCTCGCTAATTTGTGAGCAATAAAAATTAATTAATAATTAAGCTTTAGTGATTTGCTGATTATATCACTAGCTTTTGGACCAGCCTAACAATTAGCAAATAACACCCTAGAAATTAACAAAAAAAAAAAAAAAAAAGTCAGAGTATATGTACAAATGTAATAAAAATGCACAAATCGAATGGTTAATTTATTGTACTGCAATAAAAATACTAAGCAAATTGACTCATTTGATATTCTACGTGCAAAATTTTCATTTATAACAGATTTGTGACTTTTTTATTAGTTTGAAAACAATCATTTTGCATTTTTTCCTTTGTTAATGGTAGATTTACAAGAAATTTTATCGATATTAATCAATATATACTCTCTAGTAAAATTAATTTTTTTTTTTTTTTGCAATATAATCCATAGAAAACTTTAATTTCAAATTAAAGACCGAGTTTATAGAGACACAATATTAAATGATAAATTGATAAAATTTCTTATAAATCTGCCATTTACAAAGGAAAAAATGTAAGATGTTTGTTTTCAAACTAATAAAAAATCCACAAATCTGTTATAAAATGAAAATTTTGCACGTAGAATATCAAATGAGTCAATTTGCTTAGTATTTTTATTGCAATACAATAAATCAACCATTCGAAAGCCACAAATCTGGTTATAAAGGAAAATTTTGCAGGTAGAATATGAAATGAGTTAAAATTAAGATTAATTTTAGATTTAAAAATTATAGAAACGTTCTCGTTTGTACATTATGCCATACAATTGCAATACAGTAATACCTCGATTTACGTAAATCCTACTTACGTAAATTCGGTGATACGTAACTTCTCATTCTGTCCTCTCGCCCATTTGTTTGCTTCACAATTACATAGTGCATATACATGTGTATGTACAGATTTCATTTGCTAAATTTTGATTAAGAGTCTTTAATTACAATTATATATTATAAACTTTTATAATTTGTTGTTTCTTGATAATAAAGAGTCAGTTAAGAACCTAATACATATGTATCTGAAATTAGATTTAAGGATCTATAGATATCCAGACTTACGTAATTTTCGACTTACGTTATGCTTCCCGGTCCCACTATTACATAATTTTTGGGGTATTACTGTAGTTATTTCGTTTGCGTATGTGTATATAGGCCTACATCTAAGTTATATATATTGATACTGTAGCACTGAAAAACACTGGACTAAAAGGATATGCATAAATTTAAAATGTTATGTAATTCTTTCGGACGGTTGAAATCAAAATAGTTATTTATTAATTCTCATGAGATGAATTTATTAATAATTTTAATATCCTACTTGTCAAGATGATCTTTAAAAAGTGCAGTAATTTTTAGAGTTATGTCGCTTGAAATAATATTCCTGATAGATTTAACTAACTTAATTTTCATATTTTTGAACTAATCATTATAAATATATAACAGATGATATTTATTTAATCCAATTTCTACATATATTATTGTTTGTAATAATTCTTAACTATATCAGCTAAGTTTAAAATTAAACTGGAAAATTAAACTTAATTTAGTTTTCCAATAATCATGTCTATTTGATATTTAAAAGTGTTCTTATTGCCAAAAATATTGTTGATGTTTTATAACATTAATGTGAATAAATCATAAAAATTATTTTTTAAAATAAACAAAAATATGCAAAAACAATTGGCATTTTTATATCAATACCTGTATTTGAATACCAAGAAAATGACTGGGATCTCTGGAACTCATATTATAAGTCCTATAATTTAAAAAATTGATGCGACTCACCATATGCTTCATTTTTTCTTATTTTTGTTTTAATATTTGTAAAAAAAATCATTCTGTGGTCAATATTTATTTTAAATAAATTAATATAGTCATCATATAATTAATATGTGTTCAATATACGTATTTACTGTATTTTTAAACATTGATACATATATTTTTATTTTCAAGAACTTATTTTTATCAGTAAAAGTTAATAATAATTTAAAGCCTTCTAATATCTGTCTCGTGGGAAGAGATTTTCCTCAAAAAATTAAAAATAAAACAGTAAAAAAATAATTATTCTTGCAAGAATTTTTTTGGTCATCATTTTAACTTTTTGCACGAAATAATCGTCTCATTGTTTAAACTAACTCCTATTGGTTTAGAAACCGAAAAATTGAATTAAACAATGAATTGAAAAACAAAAATTTATCAAATGAAATAAGGCATTTGGAATTGAAAGATTTTTCATAATTATTTTCAGTTGAGCATTTCTAACTCTAATAGAAATATTAATATTGCTTTTCTAGTAACGAAGTGATTTTTATTGACGATGCTAAAAAGATTTTTAGCATTGATTTTTAGCAAAGATTGGATTGACTCATCAATCCAATTCTGTCAATATTCTCTATTATTGAGCCCTTCAATAGTCATTCTTAAATATTGCAAATATTGGAATATTGACAATAAATATTGATTATGAAATGAATAACACATGAGCTGTTCTTGTGAAAGATAATACATGATGTATCGACATTTATATATCCTGATATATTACTAGTTGTAACATTGATTAATATATAATATGTTAAAACTAATAAAATATATTTATTTTTATTAATTTACCATCAGCTTAAACCAAAGAATTTTATTTTCGTGTTATCCACTATATTGTATGAAATATGATGAGTGAAAGCAATTTATAAAATACTTAAATGTTTTGTTTTCGGTTAACGTGATCAATAAAAGTTTAAATCATCCATATTTATAAATAATGATGTCAATTTTTTTTTAAAATTATTCATCAATAACAAATTACACAGTTGACAGATGTCTTATGTTTACAATATGTGTAATCATAAATTTCTCTTTTGACTAATTTATAAATGTATAGAGATATATTTATAAAATTATTCTTTATTTTCATATATATTCTATCAAATACCGTAGAGTTATAGCAAATTGAAATTCAGAAAAACATATACTGAATGCACAATATATAATTCTTATATGCTTCAATTATTGTTAATATTTTTTATTTTCCCGAGAAAACGAATGCACTTTTTCATTTAATCAATGTTATGAACAAAATATTTTTGAAAATATTTAATTTACAAACTTTGAGATTTATATTAATGCTCGAATGGAGTCCAAATAACTTTCACTAATGTTTGAATTTATCTGAAAACATAAAACATCAGAAATAACATTTTGATTTCAAACTTGTTTTTCTTATTAAAGCTGCAGTCTGCGCGAAGAAGACAAAAACGCAAAACAAAGCTTTTAATTTGATTAAAAATATTCTGAAGGGTATGAAAATGTATTACCCTGTTTTAAAACATACAAAATGTATTGTAATTTTTCTAGTTTCGGAGACGTAAAAATGTATTTTCTCCGGTTTTAGGGTGTATAAAATGTATTTTCCCTAGATGCAGAAACATCTAATTATGGTGCTGATTTATGGATTACACATCGATTCTAAGAAAATAAAAACAAAAATTAATCATTTATTTGCTCTTGGAACAATTATATATACTTTATTATAAGAATAAATTATTAAGAATAGATTTATAATTTATGTTTTAATAATCATATAATATTAAGATATTTTATATTTATTGTTTTCGTTTTTTATCAGAGATAATATTTTAATTATTTGCAGTTTATTAAACACATCATTGTGGACCTTACATTTTGGAAAATATCATAAATATAAAGAAGACCAGACTGAACAGATTCGTTACATAAAAAGTATTTTCATTCATAAAGAATATCTTACTGCTTTAAAAGATTTGGTAATTTTTAAAATTTATTGGTTATTTTAAGCTTTTTAATGCAAGTAATTTATTATGTAATTTATATAATCTCTCTTTCATTATAAATACGATTGCAGATATCAATATTTCTGTAGATTCAACTATCGTAAAAATTCAAACGTTTAAGAATTATTCTTTATTAGCGAAAACTCACATTAATTTTAAGAATAGTATGTTATCATACTGTAAGATGGCAGCTTTTTAATTAGTTTAATTTTCCTACCATATTAGTTTGAATATAAGGCAATATATTATTTAAAAAAATCGCTATAAAAAGTAATAATCGTTTTAAAATTTAAATTTTTTAAATAATAACATTTACATATCTGAAATTGTTTAGCACAATGTTTGATTTTATAATCCAAAGTAATGGTTAAACAAACTTGAATTTCACGGATCAATAAAATTTCAAAAAAATTGTGGATACCAACATAGCGTTGACAACTGAAATGTCTCTAATATCTCAATTTGGAAACTAATCCAGATCCATATGCTAAATAAAATTTTCTTACTTTTAGTGAAGTTTTTTGCATTTGGAAAAATTTTGTAATTATACATCATTTAAAATATATAATATAATTACTGTAGATTTTAACGAAAACAATATCGTTTTAAATGAAACCTTGACTATAATGTCAAAAATTAAAAAAAAAATTTGTTCAGAAGAATTCTCCGTAAATTTAGTGTTAAATTAAAAAGCTTGTAACAATCGTTAAAAATCAATCTCTAACTGTATCATTTATAAGTAAAAGTAGGAAGCTAACTTAATATAGTATACTATATTATTAAATGAGAAGCTAACATTCAAAAGACACTTTGTTCAAAATTGAAAATTTTGAGTTAAATACTGATTTCGATTTATGTGGTTCATACCATGATCTTTGTGGAGTTTAATCATCCAAAAGCAAGTTTGTCTTAGTTATAA
>WUQG02410341.1:0-16329 GCA_011317285.2 Androctonus mauritanicus
GAAGGGGCTGGATTGCAAAGTTTAAACTTAGACATTGAAATCTCGGATTCGTGTTCAGCGTGTCCGAAAACCCTCTGGTTCATATCGAGCAAATTCCAATTTTGCAATCCAGCCCTTTCAGAGCCGTTTTCCCTTATCTCTTATCATTGCAGAGCTACCAACACACTAATTGAAAAGAGGTTCTTGCATTCGTGTTTAGCAGTTCCGAAAACTTCCGATCCCTACCGAGTGAATTGAAATTTTGATATACAACCCTTCGACAGCCATCTTTTCTGTTATCTCTTATCATTACAGCGCTACCAACACTCCGATTAAAAAACGAACCTCGTATTCGGGTTCAGCGGGTCTAAGAACCCGCTGATTCACATCGAACGAACTCAAATTTTGCAAGTGACTTTAAACGCGAATTCGCAAGCGAACGTAAATTTCCGTAAGGGCCATCAATATAAATTACACTCATTCCTCGGTTCTTGTAGTTTTCTTAAGCCAAAAATAAAATTCAAATTTTTTATGTGCCCCGCGAATTGTAATTTTCACATGTATGGAGATAATTAGTATTTTGCTGCAAAAAGAACATTTTCCCGGCTCCATTTCTTAGTAGCAAAGAAATAAATCGTCTTGCTTTAAAAATAAAGACATTTTTTAGCAAAGTAGATTACTTTTTAACGTAAAATATGGCAATAATCCTATATCAGATTTTATGGTAAGACGAGTTTTCGTGGCAAGAAAATATCTTGTTGCATCGGGAAATATATTCAAAAGGCAAAAAATTTTTTCGTCAAAGCAAAATCTGCGAAAAGATTCTTTTTGCGTCAATTAATTAAAATTTTCCCCGTAACTTGGCACATCCCGCTACGACGTTAACGTTTCACAATTATTCAATATTGTTCAAATATATAAATATAAGTTTTTAAAAATTTAACTTAATCGTGTATATTAAATTATACATCTACCTGTACCTATATTTATTTATACACAATTTATTGCTGTGTGAATGCTATTCACAGAATATAACATTTTTGCAAATTTTTAGAACATGCATAGAGGTAAATAGTTTTAAAAAGGTTGAAGAAATTTGAAATCACAATAATTTTTTTGTTTGCCTAAGAATCATTCAAAGATACAAGAGGCTGTCACATTTTTAGAATCTATTTCCTCATTCTTTATTTGAGTCGTAAAAACTTATTTTTGACAACTACCGATTTTTAAAACTACTTTACAGCATCAGGATATAAGTTAATCCATTTGCGCCCAAGCGGATCACAAGAATAGTTTAGTTTTTTGTTGGCTATAGTTCAGAAAAAGTATTCTTGTGATTTTTCATTAAAACGCATTTTAAATGAGCTGGAAGCGTTTGAAATTTTTTTTAGTGGTGGGACTTTTTATCCGCTTGGGCGGAAATGGGATAAATAAGGGGGAAACCCATTTTGCTCGACCAGATATTGCTGAAAACAAGTTAAGAATCGACCTCATCTCAAAGTTTTCAAAAACGTGACTTGGATCACTTTTTCTTTGAGGGGCTCTTATAGATAGCGCGGAGGGCAAATCAAAGCTTGAGACCTCTGATCTTTTACGCTATACGGTGATATTCCGTTGGATGAAACAGTATTCCAAGCCAGAAGTTGCATCGTAAATCCTTTGCAAAAAATCGTTTTTTCTGAATTTTGATTGCAATAAATTTTTTCCACCAAATCGTTTGAGGGATTTTAATACATTTAGTTTGAAATTACATTTTGTTTAATATAATTGTCGATTGCAAACTAAATTTGCGTTGTGAAAAATTTCAGGGAAACGGATCCAAGAAGTCGTTTGCGTATGTGTGACTGTGGGACTGATGGCAGTAAATATACTCTTTATCATACTAAGGATAAAACTAGAAAATTTGAGCACAATAATCTCTGCGGCTCTGTGCGGGATCATAACCGCTGATTTTATATCCGGGTTTGCGCACTGGGCTGCCGATAGCTGGGGCTCCATTGAGCTGCCGATAATTGGAAAGAATTTTTTGAGGCCCTTCCGGGAGCACCATATCGATCCAACGAGCATCACAAGGCATGACTTCATCGAGACCAATGGTGATAACTTTGCCGTCACCATTCCTGCGCTTTGCAAACTTACCTGGGACTTTCTTGTCTTGCCGGAAACCGATATTCAAAGGAAATTCTTCTGGATTTGCTTTTGGTATCAATTGGCCATATTCATTGCAATGACTAATCAAGTAAGACATAGCATTTTACATTGTATTGGCTTTTCGAAGAAAAAAAAATTATCGTACTTAACCCAAAATTAATTTTCGAATATATATAAATATATTTTTTCCCATATTTAAATAAAAATAGAAAAAAATAAAGGAAAAATAATTTCGAAGTATACTTACTTGACATAAAAGATACAGCACTTATAAAGGTTTGAACTTTTCCGATGGAGTTCAAGAGGAAATGGAAAGTATCAAAATGGAGAAAAGGCATTTTAAAGCTTATTGTTGTTGTGCGAAACTTAATTCTTACAAGATTTATTATCGACAGTAAAAGCTTTATCTTCCAGACTTATTATATTACCGACTTAAAGCAAAATGGCGTCGCAAACTTTTAGGTAATTTATAATCGAAGTAAATCTCGTATTATCCAAAATATGGATCTATAATGGTGTAGAATCTGTATAATCCCATTTTATTCCTCTAGAATATATTTTATTTAAGTATCAAATCTGCATAATAAGACGTTAAGTTCCACTATTTTGTAGTCATTACGTCACAGATTTGGATTTTGTCGTTTATGTTCGCTAACTTTGTTAAGGTTAACGGCTCATGCGCCATTGAAGAATAAGATCTTTGAAGGTTATAGTTATTATACGTTTTGTCCTGAATGGTACTATTAGTAAGGTAGTGTTCGTTTAATAGAATGGCTACGCATTTTTATGTTTATGACGAAGTTTATTTTTATTTTTTTTCCCTCTCTTTCTCTCTCTTCCCTCCATTTTATCTCTTCTACATCTTTAATGCTTGTAATTTAGCTTACACGTTTAATGAAGTTTTAATGAAACAATATTAAAATTATATTTTATGATGTTTTACGAGGCGAGAAAATTGCATTATTTATAATTTTTCGACAGGGAAATTGCATAAAATTTTAATAGCATTTCTTTTTGCAAATATTGCTATTTCATTAATAAAAATATCCATTAAAATGATTAAATGGTATTATATATATTATATATATAGGCCTATGCTATTTTTAAAACTATACACGATACTTGCGAGAAAATATTCCTGCAAGTCAAATGCTAGTTCTTGATAAAACATGTTCTGCATGCTCAATAGTTTACATTTCTTTAGCTATAGATTTTTAAAAATTATGTAAACTTGATTGTAATGTTCTCTTTCTTCTTTTCGATTGTCAGTTGTAACATAATTAACGTACCTCTGAAGAAAATGAATATTTTAACATCCATAACTGAAAATAAATATTCCTGCAAGTCAGATGCTAGTTCTTGATGAAACATGTTCATAATGCTCAATATTTTACATTTTCTTTAGTTGTAGATATCTAAAAATTATGTAAACTTGATTATAATGTTCTCTTTCTTCTTTTCGATTGTCAGTTGTAAGTCCATCTGAAGAAACTCAATTTTTTACTATAAATGCATTAAAATTCGAGCATTTTTTATTAAAAAATATGCACAAGTTTTGATCTCATTAGCGTTGAATTTAATGTTATAATCATCTCGAAGTTTGATGCTTTTCTATAAAAGACTCCAAAATTCTCTTTGCAGTTGCCTTATTTTAAAAAATTTCTGCATTTTATATTATTTTATGCTATAAAAATTGCTGTTTTTAATGTTTGCTAAATTTTTCCCACGAGAAAATATATCAAAATTACATAAAAATCACCAAATAAATAGAAACTGTATTAACCTCCTATCTAATGTAAGCAGGGATATGACAATAAAAGTAAATCCTCTTAGCTGTATATATTTGCTGGATGACTACCGAAAATTTCACATTTCTTTTGGACATTTATTGTTGGTATTTTGGTGTTTTCCTTTGGAGGAACAAATTATTTTGATCGCATCTAACTTTTCTCCCACCTTATCATACGGTGTAGAGAGGTTAAAAAAGTATTCTTAAGACATAAAAGTTGGTTTCTCACTTTGGTATTGAGTCTAGTACTATAACAACTGGGGCAGAAGAATAGAGCCGATATTGGATATCTTGCAACTCTTTTTTTTTCCTTTTTCTTCTTCTTCTTTCTTTTCGCCCTTCTTAGTTTCTCTTCTTGCTGATAGTCTTGTATGGTCAGGAGAGGATGGCAATAGTTCCTTCTTGGAAGAACGGAAGTGACAGGAAACTGGGTAGTTTTTCCGTCCGTCCTCCCCGGAAGTGGAAGGAGTCCTTGCGTCTGACAGACTTATTTAGTGATTACTTTTGTCTGGTTGATTTCTTTGTTTCCACATACCTCTTATCTGATCTCGCTATTATATATTTTTTTTTATATTTTTTCCTGATATATATCTCTCTATATTTAAGTAGAAATAAATAATTAAATTTTGCATTATATAATTCTATAAATTTATATACGTTAAAAAAAAAAACATATTAAACAATGAGAATATATTTGTTAGAATATTTTTTTTCCTCTTCTTTTCTGGAACATAGAAAAAGAAAAAATAGATTACAACAAATAATTTTTGTAATTTCATCTTTATGTAAAAATTAAATTAAAAGAAAAATTGCAGAACTTTCAATAGAACATAATGAATACTAAAAAATATCATTAGCGATCTTTTTTTTTTAATTCGCAAAAAATAACAACAATAATAATGATCTCAAGTTACAAGAATGCATAATTTCTTTCAGGCAAGGTTTGTTCGGAAACACAAAAAAAAAGGATAAAAAAAATTACACGTGAATTTTAATTTTAAAGATTTTATTAAGTCAAAAAAGTCATAAAAACAAATTAAGAAAAAAAGAAACAAAAATAAAGGAAATTAAAATGTTCAAGCGAGATTATTTAAGCATAACAAGAATTATATAAACATTCAGAAATAAGCAAAAACAATAATAAATTTAAAAATTCTAATAAATAAATAACTTATATAAAAAAGATTAAAAATTGTTTATTTATCTTTCCATTTTTTTTATTCTTAATTATTATATTTTCAAAACTTTGGAATAATGCCTGAAAGTATTTTCCATCTTTTTTTTTTTTTTAATGAATTATTTCTTAAGTGATATTTTTCTGTCTGTATTCAATGCAAAATAGCATGGATAATAAATACTTTCGAGTAGATTCGACCAGAAATATACAGTAAAATCTTAAAAATTAATCATAAAAATATCTGTATAGTATCAAACCGATATTAAAATATTTATGTACTGTATATATATGCCACTGAAGAAGAATTTAAAAAAATATATATATTATTGGTAATTTTTCTGATGAATTTTTAATTCATGATATCCAGTTACTGTATGTCTGTAACAAGATATCGTTCCCTGAAATATCCACTATTTTGTTACAGACATATAGTAATACAATATCATGCACAGAAATTTTTCTCGGAAAAATATTATTATTTTTTTTTCACAGAAAATTTTTCAGTGATCGTAATTTTGATATCATTATTAATAGTTATATTTAATGATATTTTACGTAATTTTTCTAATAAAAATCAAATCAATAGAGATATATAATCATTAAAACATGTTATTTATTTTTTTTCTTTCTGAATCGATATGCAGTATTTTTTCTTCACCTCAATCCTTTGTCAACTATCAGAGTAACCAAATTCCCAATCAAGACTTCATTGGAAGAAATCTATACAGCATCAAACTGTATACCTGCTTGATTCCTCTGCTAGCAAATGGAATTATCTGGCTGATGCTACATAAGAAGAACAGTGGTGACAACCGTCCAAATATCATCCTATTGCTATATTAGCTTACATCAGAAATTTATTGTGATTTTTTTCAAACCTTGATTGTGTTCTTATCAATAATAAATGGTCTTCAAGTCATATTTCTTCCTAGCAAAAGGCACAGCCGATAACTTTTTTCCTGCTTAATTTTCTTTGGAGAAATATCAACCGAAAACATCTAAACTATCTAAATTAGCAATATTTTTTTTAAATCTTTCTATTGTTATTGAAACACAGATGCCATTCTTCAAAATTTTGGTCGAGATGATTTATTTTATACACATATATACATCTTCAACCAACACAAATCATGGCATCAATATCATCCGTCCATTTTTGTTAATGAGTTTTCATTAATTTTGATAAAACAGAAGTTGTATGTTTACAATCGGATGCAATGTCAACAACTTTGATACTGTTTACAATATTTAAAATATTATAAAATACAAATTACCACAAGATGAGCCTACTTTGTTTTTTTTTTTTTTTTTTGTCGTATTATTGATCATAAACCTCTCATGAATTGATTGATGATTGATTGTTCGATTACGATTGGATGGCTCTTGGTAAAAATTAGGAATTTTGACCCAAATTACATCGAGCAATAATCGAAATAATTATTCAATTAGTAACAATAATCGAGCAATTTTTTTTTGCATAATTATCTCCATTTATCTTTCCTATTTCTGATTTTTGCCAAATTTAATTTTAAATACTTCACTCGAACTAACATTGACAAGAACGTTATCTGAATGTCTTTTAACTCCAAAAAATAAACTTTTTTTTGTTTAATTAAAAATTATATTTTTCGAAGAGCAAGAACTTCTTACTCTCCCGACATTCCCTACAAAATTACTTGATTTTCAATTGCATCTTTCTGAATCTTGACTCTATAAACTTGTTAAAACTAACAGAATTATCAAAACCTTCGCCAACCAATTGCTGTAATTCAGTGAACAAAATTTCGAAAATTTAGCATCTCTCTTGATACTTTTTATCATATTTTTTATGTAAAGATACATGACAGTAATGCGTTGATTGCAAAATGTGTTCATAAATAACAGATACAATTAGGTAACCACCATTGAAACAGTTGCAACTTATGTAAGGTTTACTGCTTAATTTATCGATAATGCCAATAAAAAAAATTAAAATTAACATATTGGTTGGATAAATCGATCAAAGAAACGTATAGGAGCATTTAACAAAATGATATTTTTCTCGTTTTTTTTCCTCCTATTACGGAACTTTTTAATCTTCTCATGTGCTATCGTTTCCTTTAAGTAAAAAGTAACAATTTAAAGCAAAATTTATCCTTTCCAATCCATCTAACAGAGGAATTTATGGCTTTTTTAGACCTGAATTTATTTTTAGACTTGAATCAAAACTTTAAACCAGTTTATGTAAGAAAAGAAGCTTTCAAAAAAGGTGGAAAGAAAAACTCTTCTTCCATTAAAGAGACGACGTGCAAGAATAAAGGTGCTACAGATGGATTGGATTATGTTACAACTTGTTAGCATCCGATGCATGTACCGTCCTAAGAGGATTAAAACTTTTGAGATATTATGAAAGTTAACCTCATATTTCGGATTCAAAAAACATTTATAAATGTGACAATTACCATCCAAAATTTTACAGAAATTACTAAAAGTCGAGAGAGATTTTTTTTTCTTCTTCTGTCAATACAAAATTACTTTTAAAAAAGTATTCTATGTATTCTAAATAACAAAAATACAAATTTATTTTCATTCAAATAATTTTGGAACGTTACAGTACTACTATATTAATATTATTGATGCATTCATTGCTATAGTAGTAAAAATGCAATAATATTAACACGCTATGAAAGTTTTATTTTTTCCTCCTAATTTTTTAAATAATTCGACGAAATTATTCCAAAACTTAAATGAAAAAACAAAATTATTTTGGATAATTTTCAAAATAATCTACCTTTACATTATAAACATCAAAAAATGGACATAAGTGAGATGTGTAAAAAATTTTGGCAATTTTTTTTTCTCTTTATCTCTGTTCCTATAAACATCTAGGTAAAAATTATGTGCACATATACACACACACAAGCTAAAAGCAAAATTAACTACTAAATTCTGAAGTCACAAACTGAGTAGAAGAAAATTATTTTGGAAAGGGATAAAAGCACATTGTCACCGTAGATATCTATCGAATAAAAGCAATATGCAACTTATAAGCAGAAAAAAATTCTATACAAATAGGTTGAAAGTGAAACCACTGTTGTGTAAGAGTTTCAACAGCAAACTATTGTCGACTAAAAATAAAAAAAAAGGAAGAAAAAAAAATGATCTAAAAGAAGAGAAAATAAATCAATATCCACTAAAAAAAGACACTCTCATTCCTTTCAGTTTTTATTAGAAAGGCCGCACAAAGTTATTGATCGCAATTTAGCGTCTTGGACTAAGGGGGATGAAGAAAAAAAAGAGGAGAAGAGACTGAAAATCTGAAAGGGAAATTCCCTTTTTGCAATTTTCTCAACTTCAGAAACGTCATTTGTTTAACAGATGCTATTTATATTAATGTTTGCCGTGCAAAGGGGATCTATATAATATATAAAAAAAAATTTTTTTTTCGTATATCGGAGAGAGTATTAATGGACTTTGCTCTTATGAAAGATCGCTACATAAATGCCCCTGAAGAGGTAATGAGACCTAATTCGAAAGTACTCCAAGCAAATCTGTTATTACTTTACAGATAAGATGTCACCCAATCCCTTCTAAGAATTCAGAAGTTTCTTATCTGTTAGCTGTCCTTCTTCCTATCTGACGCATCGATGACGTTATTGACGTAGACAGTCTGCTGCAATCTTTTATCCCCTGATAAGGATATACATGCCATCCTGGATTTTTTTTCTTTGCTATATCCCTATGTTCTGCTTTATATACCCGTAGAAAATTGAAATCAATAGATAATTATGAATCATCTCATACTTTTTTTTTTCTCTCTTTCTTTAACATCCCAATTTTTCGGAGACTTGTTTGACATTGATATAATACTTTATTCAAAATATTTATATTATATTTCTGGCATTTAATTATCAGATAAATCTAGGAAGACGAAGTTTAGAGTGAATTTTCAAAGTCTTAAGAAAGGTTCTAAAATTGGAATTTTTATGTAACAAGATATTCAAATTAAATCAACGTTAAAATTAATCAAGCGATGTTTATATTTAATGCAATTTTGTATTATTTATTATGGTCGTTATTACTAGGAATCGAACATTATTACTACCATATTGCTAAAGTTGAACAATAATTATACTTTGTGTAATTTTAGATATCAATAATTCATGTTCAACTGCTAGATTCTGTTCTCGCTGCTGCAACATGTGACTGAAGGTAATGAAGCTAAATTCTCCAGTCAATTGCTTTATTTGATGTTACAGTTCACGAATAACTCGATGCAAACTCTTGTTATTAACGATGTCACATTAAACGCGACAATTACCATGATTTTGATCGAATAAAAGAAGAAAAAAAATACGCACCATAATGTCAATAATTTCGTTTTGTTTTTACGTGATCAAAAACATCAACAAAAGCATTTTGCTGTTACTTTTAAAGCAGAACTTCACGACAATCTCAATTTTTAGCTTTTTTTTTTTATTTGCATATATTATAAAATATGGTCTCTCTTACTGGATTATTCGGATCGAATGGTATCTAGATTGCATGATTTGTTATTGTAATGGTATTTCGGATCACGTGAACTGTTTGAATTAATGGGAAGTTCTCCATACCGAATGATTTATTACTTGAAATGGTCATACTCGATCAATCTTCTGATCATATAGATAGAACGATTTAGCAATTTGCATAAAATTATATAGTTCAGTTACTATTATTATTATTATTATTATTATTATTATAAAAATTTAACTGCAGTACGGATTTTTACTTATAAACTGGCAGTCACGCGTGTTTATTGGTTTAAACGTAACGGATAGTGTTTATCTGCTTTACTGTTCGTCACGTTCTTTCTTTGAACGTGTAACAAATGACACGATTACAACATGCTGAGAACGATCATTTGGCTATAAGGCGATGTAAGAAACTTTGATTAAGTGACCACGGGTCATTTTGATCACCTGACCGCCAATGGCATTTCTTATCACACTAGGCAACCTACTGGAAGCACATGTAGAATAACACAACTTACAGGGAAGGAAAAATCGATGACGTGATCAGAAAGCGGTATTAATAACAAACAACAATAACTATTCACCGTAAGAGTAATTTGATAAACAAGAATCTTCGAATAACGTGTTAAAAAAAAGAAAAAATAATAATAATAAATTTTTATATCGAGTTTTTTTACATCCAGTTTCGGAATTTAAACTATTGTAAATATTTACTCGTCGGAGCAAAATAATTTCGGTAAATATCTGTTTATTATAAAATGACTTTTGAGATTTTCTCAGCATGTGATCGATAAAAACAAAACAGAGATATGTAAACCAATTCTGTTTACGTATTTAATTATTTTTATATGGTTTAATTTAATTCGGAAATATTAATTCTTTCAAGAGAAGGTAAGTTTTTTTTTCTTTTTACTCCCCAAAATTTAAGTTTATAATCTAATTAATATAATTTGTTTTATCGTATATGCTCATCCTTTTTATTATATTAACAGGAAAAGAAGTGTATTGTATGTGTAAACAATAAGAGAGGGAGTTTATAAAAACATACTACTTTTCCTATTTTTTGCATACTTTACTTTCTATATCTTCTACTGCATATTTACTGCATGCTTTTCATTACTGCCATCCTGTTCTGCATACATTCTACATATCATATATTTCTTAACTACATCCTGTAATTACTTTAGGAAATTTATGCAAGAATCATTCGGTAGAGAATGTATTACAGACTA
The DNA here is from genome assembly GCA_011317285.2 of Androctonus mauritanicus. Lineage (NCBI taxonomy): Eukaryota > Metazoa > Arthropoda > Arachnida > Scorpiones > Buthidae > Androctonus > Androctonus mauritanicus. The sequence goes on from WUQG02410341.1 coordinate 10,822, forward strand.
ATTTCTGCATCGTCTACGTCATACTTTCCTAACTGCATCCTGTACTGCATAATTACTGCATATTTTTCTAATTGCAACTATTATTTCATACTTTGCCTAAACTGCATCCTCTATTTGTATACTTTGCCTAATTGAATCTCTATTGTATAACTGTTTTAAATGTATACTTTACTGCATACTTGAAGTATACTTTGTATTACTTTAAGTACTACAAAATATATTTTAAGTATGCAGTAAAGTATACAGTTTGTACTTTAAGTACTACAAAGTATACTTTATGTAGCTTTGTATATTTTTTTTACTATTTTTTACTTACTTTTTTTACTTATTTTGTATATACTGAAAGTATGGCAACAATTAAAAATCAAATAAAGTAGATATGCAAACAACATATGCATATCTGAAAATATGTAAAAATCTGTATTACTAGTGTTTGCACTTTATTTTATTGATTGATATATTACTTTCTAAATAAAGAAATTTTTAGAAGGTGTAACATGATGCCATCATAAGCATAAGCTCCATTGTAGTTCATAAGCATATAATTTAGCAAAACGGAAGTGGCATTTTTATTAAATTTTCAGAATTCCTATCTATCTTCCATTAAAAAAAAGAGAGTTTATAGACAAAGCTTTCACGTCATTCAAGACAATTTGACCGATTTATAGATATAAAAGCGAACAATTAAAAGAGCAATAACCAGACGTAAGGTGATTTGAAACAAAATATCCAATCCACAATCAGTTTTTGTCAATGCTAATGAAAACCTTCATCAGCTTAGGAAATTTAATTATCTACTTTCCTTTTAATGGCCTTAAATTTCTGTTACGTTGTAGCCATGTAAAATGGTTTTGGAGATACTGGCAGAGATATAGTCACGTCAATTCAGGTGTAATGACTTTAAATAAGCTTGTTTCCCCATAGTGGAAATTAATGTTCTTTCACATTACTGTCGGATATAAATTTACTACCTCTAATTAGTTGCGTGAACGTGATAAAGAAGAGAACATTGAGTTCTCTTCGCAGCTTTTTCTTACTCAATGACCATATTTTTCTCACGTATACTCATCTTCGCTTCTATTTTAATTATCGCGAACTGTTGAAGATTTTCTTTTTCATTCTTTTTTTTTAAATTTTCCTTATTACTTTTCAAGTGTTGACAGTATATTGTCAGTTTTCGCTCCAGTTTTCGATCTTTCTTCAATACTTTAAGCTCCAATTTATTCAGTTCATGTTATTTTTATTTATTCATACCTATTCTAGATTATCTCAGTATATAATTTAATTATTTCTCTTTCGGATACTCTACTTACTCCAGATGATTTTCTAGTGACTCTAGATGAAAGTATCATCGTTATCTACTTGTCTGTTTGTTGCTATGTTCTTGTGATTGAATATAATACAATGTCTGTAATTTCAAGAGAGTGGGAATAAAATACAAATAGAAATAACAAAAATCTGCATTTTAATGATATGAGACGAAAAAAAATTAGATGTCAGAAAGAGGAGTACAACTCTTGTCATTATTTCTATGTACTTATACAAAGTTACAATCGGAAAAAAATGGACCAACGACTTGTAAATGCTAACAGAGAAAAGTAAAATTTTATGATGTAAAATATAACGTTCGAAAAAATGAAAAAAATGTGGTAGCAGTTTGAGAAAGTATATCCCATCCATTGTGGAAAAAAGTTTTGCTTTGTTGACATTCGATAAGATATCACAACTCTTTTCTAATCTCCTCATTTATAACAAAACATATATATCACTTTTTTTGAAATTTTAGAGATTAAACTAAAATACAGAAAAGGGAAAAAAGAAAAGAAGGAATAATAAAAAAAAAAAAAAATGGTAACATTTGTAATTTCTTTGATCACGCTAATTACTTATATCATCCACAAGTAATTAATTTTCTACTATTATCTTTATTGTTAATTCTGTAATAGCAGCCATGTATAACGAGTTGAAAATCATCATTAGTTACCTGTAAACATCATTTATTGACTCATCTATTAATTCTTGCTCTTGATATATTAAGAATAAATAGAACTAACTATCAGTATGACAAGTAAGTTTATCATTTTGAAGCAAGAGTAAATATAACGTTAAAGATAAAATTCATACAGTGGAGCACTTGTAAAATGTTCCAAGTTGTTAAAAGTGACCGATTCGAAGGGTATACTTTTATTGATGCAGGATGGAAGTAATAAGTTATGCAGAACTATATATGGAACTTTGTCATGAAGATAATTTATTATTTATATTCTCGAAAAATATTTAAGTTTAATATTAAAATACTTGTTATGTTTTGCGCTGTCATGTTAGGATGCTAAGTATTAGATGCATCAGAAAAAATCTAGAAATAGTTGTTCTTGCTTGTATGCTTCAATTTTTTTTTTTTTTTTTTTTTTTGTAAAATAGGATGGATGTTCTGGTCATTCTTTGCTATATGCAATAGCGATAATTAAATATATATAATTATAGTAAGAAAATGCTTAACTTTTGTTTACTGTACACCTGAACATATACAAGAACTATATCAAAACCATAGCAAATGCATAAACACAAATGCATTACTAAAGTTACTAAAATCGTTATGTTACAGTTGTGTTTAATGCTCTCTATGTAATTATCATACGAACTTTCATTAAATGACAGAAAAATGTCATTCATTCAATTAATCATAAGTGCAGAAAAGTTATTTACTTTCATGAATTTATTCATTATGCTATATGTGAATTTATTCATTAAATATTGCTTGCTGCTGTTACTGTTTGTTGTTGTTGTTGTTGTTAGTAAAAGACAATCAAATTTACTTCCTCTTCCTCTTAGTTCCACATAAATATTTATTTCCGCATTTCGATTCTTCTGTTATATCTATTTTTAATTTATTTAAGTTATCCAACACTTTGCTAATCTCTTCATCCTCAAAATAAAGATTATATATCATTGTGAGAACGGAATAAAAAGAAAAAAAATGTATAGATTAAAACTAATTCCAATGAGAGAAATGAGAGATTCTTATAAGAAAAAGTCGAGCTGTTTATTTTTATCACGATTAATGAAAGCAATTTCCATTTATTTTCTATGAGAAGTAAAGAAAGTAACCACTGCTTATGACAGCTTAATTAAAGAAAATTGCACGAATTTTTTCTCTTTCTTTCTTTCATTTTCCATTTTTCATATTTCTTCTTCGTTACTTTTTTTTAAAAAAAAAGAAGAAGAAGAAGAATTTTTTTCTTTTTCTTTGCTCTCTTTACTTGGTATTGTGAACTTCACTTTTCTTACAATCAGAGTGCTATCAGAGAAAAATTCCTACATTTAACTTTTCTTTCTTTACTTGATTCCCTTAGGGATGTAGAAGTACCAAATGGTTCTTTTGAACGTGTACAACTACAAGAATAAAATGGCATTTACCTGTCTCTTCGTAATATTACTTGTAGATGGGTGAGAGGAGTTGTTTGGCAATTTTCTGGAACATTATAGTGTTTTATTTATTTCCTTTCACTTCCTTACCGATCATTGATAAGGATAAGATTTTTTTTTCTTTAATTTCCCTCTAGGAAATCGTGCATAAATCTAACTGGGGTAGTTTAAAAAAATTATCGCTCGTCACTGAATTGAAAATTCACGTAACAGAAATTTATTTCTGTAATGAAGTTTTCTTCTTTTTTTTTCGTGAAGTTTCAGAAAAAAAAGGAATAATTAAACATATCAAAATCGAATTAAATATGACTACTGGACAATTGTTTAATAATCATCTGGATCTCTTCTAAAGTTAGATGAAGAGCAAAATACAATTTAATTTCGCACATTCTGCAGATGCATAAAACAGTGTTAATTTAGTTATTCCGAATTATTAACAGCTGTTACATCGTTTCGATACGAATTAATACTTATCTTTCCTTTCCTTCTTCTTCCTTCCTCAATATTATACTTATCGCGAAACTTACACTCCTTTCTTCTTCAGTTCTCCAAATTAAAGAAGAAGAAGAAGAAAAACGAACAGAACGAATAGAAATAAAAAGACATTTTATTCAAATCATCCACACCTCTAACCATTCGGTTTATCGCATTAAAAAAACAAAAAACTTAAATGCAATTTTAAAATTCAAGAAGCAACGTGGCAGGAAAATACAAAACAGACACCACACGTAGTTTTCTTACTCCAAATCACACACATACCAAAAAATAAATAAAAAATAAAAGAAAAAAAAAGGAAAATTAATATGTTTATTTACAAAAAAAAAGCAAAAGATGTTATAGTGCTAAGAAATTATTTTGCTAAATTTCACAGGGAAGATTAAAAAGTTAGAATGGCTTTTGTAGCATTTTGGATGAATCGTTAGAACAAATTGCGATATCTGGAATGAAATGGATCGGAACAAAATAACAACGACATCTGCTACTGGCGTCATTTTGTCAACCGTTTCTTGTCGAAAAAAGCAAAAGTAATCTTTTGATATCAAATAATAGTCATTTAAGTCTGTCTTCCACTTTTCCATTTTTATGTTAAAAAAAAGAAAGAAAAAAAAATTTTTAAGTTGAGGCTATTTTATGTTGAACTTATATATATATATATAATTTCTAATTTTTTATATTTATTTGTTTGTTGACTCCAAAAAGAAAAACAGTCAAAAAAATTCGAACTGTAATTACAGATTACTATTTTTTATTTACTTTAGAAAGAAAAATAAAATAAATTTTTCTTCTCCCTTCTCTAAACTCGTGATAAAAAAAAAATTACTCCTGTTTTTTTTGTGTGTATTCTAAGTTTTGCTTTATCTTTTACAATTAAATTCTATGTTATAATGCAAGAAGTTATTTTATTATTTTCCATTTTAAATTTTACTGCAATTTTTTTTTTTTCCATTTAAACGTGTACATCAGAAACTTCAAAATTCATCGCATGAGAGAGAAAGAAAAATATATATAACAATAATTGTAATAAAATGAAAAAAAAGAAAAAAAAATACTTTCCAGAATTTTATCTAACTCTTTTAAATTTGTAATCGGAAATCAGCAAAATATATAACTTACTTTGTATAAAATACAAAGAAGAGATAATCATAAAATGTTGTTATTTCATAAAAGACAAGAGTAGAAGGAAAAAAAATAAATACTCACAAAACAAAATGAGAATAAATTTGAAAATCTCTTCAAATATTCTTATTTTGACATGAAAGAAATAACTTCTGATCCTTTAAGTTCTATCGGGAAATATAAAAATTTCTTTTTCAGCAACTTTATTATCCAAAGATCAGCAAGATATTTTCTGATATTAAGTTGAAAGATTGAATAATACTCTTCTTCTCAGGTCAATAAATAACTCACTGTACAATCCAATTATTCGCCTTGGAGAAGAAAAAAAAAAGGAACACACATATATATATATATAATTTTTTTTTTTTTTTATCTTTCAAGTCGATAATTTTCCTGATTGTATTTTTGTAAAACCTGTCAATTCTTACGAGACCTTAAGGGCACATACTTCGTAATTATCTCGTA
>WUQG02410352.1:0-16329 GCA_011317285.2 Androctonus mauritanicus
CACTTAACGACTTACCTGTTTAATGACTATTTGAACTTATGTCTGAGCTTACAACTTTTTTAACATAAAATCTGATTTTTGCTCATATGTTGTTATGTTGATTATAATTTTTTTGAGAGTTGTCTATCTTTTTTTCATAATGTAATTGTTATTTGCACTGATAAACAAAAATTAAAACAAAATTTTAAGTTGAAATTTGTTTCCAATATTTTCTAAATACATACAAACAAGTAACTCGCTTACTGACAAATTCGTTCTATGACTAACAAGTAAGTCATAAGAATGGAACTTAATCATTAAGTGAGGAGTACCTATATTATATTTTGTCAATGTATGTGATTTTTGAGAAATGGATTTTATATGAATTTTAAAAACATTTGTAAAAAAATTACATAATAAATATTGCTTAAGTTTATCCATTGCCTAAATAATTTTTTAGGGATTTTAAAAAAAATGGAGTGTTTAAAATAACATAAAACTTTTTTCTTTTTTAAATAATAAACATGATATATATAGCAGTACTTAGGAAAACTAACTGCTTAAATCTATTACTATATATGTATTTTGTAAGAGTATAAAATGAAACTTTTTTAATTATAAAATAATAGTTATTGTAACCATAAAAAACTTTATGATTATATTATTTCATCAATCCAAATAACAGACAGTGAGGAATTTTGTTTAACAGTAAGTTATAAAACTATTTATTTATATTGTTCTGCATCAGTTTCAGATATTTGGTGCACATCATCTCTCACATAATAGAATATGTGTACAAATAAAAAAAAGTCATTTTACAAATATCAAATTTATACAATAAGTAACAGCTAATAACGGAAAACTTATACTAAATTTAGATATAATCTTTGTTAGTAAATGTAACAGTAATACAAACTGTAGAGGAAGGGAAATGCATGCGTGTGGAGGAGAAGATGCGAAAAATAGAAAAACAATGACAGTGGGTAACAGTTCTTGGAAGAGAAAAACGATGACAAAAGGGAGACATTACTGTACGGTGTGTGCATTTGCTATCTAGATATAAACTGTGTTCTTCTACAAAACTAATGTAATAGTAATGTAAATGTAGTAGTAATATAGTAATATTAGTATGTTATTAAATTCATAATGGAAATGACCATATATCAAATTTAACATTATAATTATTAAATAAAACATAAATTAAATATTAATTGTTTTTATTTAATATTTTTGTCATTTCCATTATCAATCTTAACAACCATATCAAAAATAAAGTCTGTATCCAGATTTAAGGTAACTTATTCTTTTTAATTTGCATTATTAGTTGTAATTTATAAATTTGACATTTTGTAAAGACTTTTTAATTATACATTAATCTGTACATTTTAGATTGGTGAGAATGAGTACATCCTAAACGCATATCCAAAACAGCTATCATCAATAAATAAAATTTTAAAAGCTTTTGTTCAGAATTCCTTATAGTCTGTTTAAACAACAGACTATAAAGGAATTTTAGTTGAAGAGACATCATTATTGCATTAAATTGTTTACATTTTAAACATAATTAGTTTTATTCCAATGATTATAGAATTATATTTACAATATAAAACAATGTTAATGATCAATTTATAGCTTTTATAATAAAATATTTATTTATTTATTTATTTATTAGAATATGATAAAAAAATTGCAAATGTTTAACTTGATCAAAGAAATTATAAGAAAAAAAAATATTTCATAATCTAAAAGCATATATACAGCATTAATAAACAATTGTAAAAATTTCCATAATAAAAACAAAATATTTTGCTTTAATTATGGAAACTGAAATACTTTGTTTTATAAAATATATTGATTGTTCAATAACCAGCTTATTTCTTGAAACAAAATATTTCAGTTTAAGAAATAAGCTTGTTGTTGTCTTTTATTTAGTGTTATCTGAATCAGAAATTAATTTATTTTTCATAATTTGTGTAATTCTGTTTTATTGGTAAATAAATTATTCTCTGCTATAAACATTAAATATTAATTTCTATGGGACTAGTTAAATAGAAATAATGCAACTTTACTTATTTTATTATGGATTTCCATCATTTTTTGAATAAACATATTTTGTTTATATAATTAAAATTCATTAGGTTTAAATTATAAAATAATGTGACAATGAATTAGTTAATTTAGTACTACATTTTCTGATTTTCAGGAATTGTTCCTCATAATAGTATAGATGGTGAATACGAATACTTTTAAAACATCTCCAGCTAATAAAACTCATCTATTTCTATACTAATAATGTTTTTCTCCCTAAAAGAAGCATCATAGGATCTAAAAAAATTAGGATCTAATCTATATTCATAAATAGATTCTAGGGTGAATATAGCATAATACTTCAAAAGCTGCAAAAAATTAAGACTTGCCATAATGAATATTAGATTATAGCATACCGAAACATTCAATTCTATGTAATCATAAGAAAATATGCACATGTTTGCTGTTAGTTAAAAATTGTATGGCTGTTTTATATATTATTTTATATTTCTTTATATTATGATAATGCAATATATTGAATATATATAATTATTTGAATAGTGCATTATTTTATTTGATATATATGTAAGTAAAATAAGTTTATAATTGTGAAAGGATTTTAAAAATAAAATATTTTAGCATATTAAATAAACTTTTTAATATTCTGCGTAAGTTGTACCTTAGCTTCTTCAGTAATTGGTCTAAGTTTCATACTCTGATCACCAGATAATCTGTTTGGTGCTTTCCTACTAGCTGGCCAAGTTTCTTCAATCCTCAGTTGTATTCCAGCCAAAACTGCTGCTTCTTCTTTGGAACAGGGCAAGTCACCATTCACCACAAACTGTTGTAACTAAAAAATTTCATAATTTATAGTTATTAAAAGTAATATTTTTGTCATTATTATATACTGATATATATTTATATGCATCTATGTTAAAGCGATAAGAATAGTTAAGAAATATGATACTAAACAGGGAATCTGAGACATACTACCAAACGATATTCTTGTAGTGGCTACAAAAGAAATATTTTCCTACGTAAATGTGTAAAGATTTTAAGATAATTTGATTATAACTATGTTATATTTTTATTCTGTGTTTTTACAAAAATTTCCAGTTTCGAATAAATCAACAGAAATCGTCGAAAAAATGCAATTATAGTAGTTAAGACTTTTACTATAACACTATACTCAACTAAGTGCATTATATTTATTTATCTTAAAAAATGAATGAATGAATGAATTTATACTGCTATAAAAAAAAATAATAATAATTTTTATTACACTAAAGTTCAATGTGATTACGAAAAATTATCCTGTTAACATTGGCGCCATTATACTAGATGGAAGCGCGCGCATATACAAAAACAAAATACGAGCATAAAATATTTTTGACAAACAAATTTGTAAATCGCAAGAAAACATTTTAATAAATCAAATTTAATTTCGTTTAATATACAATAATATCCGTTTAACGTTATTTCACTATAACGTTATTCAAATTTTAAATATTTTTTCTGTAAAAATTTGACGAAAAATTTTTTTTCAAATTAAAAAAAAATATTTTTGTAATTATTTTTCGATGCACAAATTGTGATTGAAATCTATTTATGTTTATTTAATTTTACTTTCGAACCTTTGTATTATTTATGCAATTCTAAGTTATATATTAAACGAATTTCATAAAATGTAATAAATTGTATTTATTTTTCATCGATCCCATAATTTTGCAAAGACGTACCCCGTATAACGTTATGAAAATTTGAAACGCATCCTTCACGTTAAGCCGGCTATTACTGTATTCGATAATATCACAGATTGGATAATATTGAATTTGAGATTGATAAATGCCTCTATCAGAAAGAATTCCTAATTATAATTTTTAATCAGAAATTCCAATGTAATTTAATACCAATTACACGGATGTTTCGAATTTTTATAAAGAAAATCGCATAGATTCTATACTAATTGTAATTATGGAGTGTAATAGTCATATTATTATTTATTACTATAATTAAAATTTTTGAAAGTAAAATTTCGTCAATATAAAATAAGTGGTAAAATTATATAATTAATAATAAGTTTTTAATAATTAAATTAATATCTTTAGGCTGATATATATATATATATATATATATATACGCACACACTGTATATATATTTTGTCATTTGAATAGAATCAGTATAAAGCAGGCACAAAATCTTGTTTCTATCAAAATTTCAATAGTTTACTTCGAAGTTCATGTATCTAAAAGTAAACAATTTTTTTTTTTTTATTTTTATTTTTGGAGCATAAACAAAAGGCAGCTTAAACCGCTCCGGCGATTCCGTTCCTAAAAGCTTTTGAGTACAGCTTATGAAGTATTCACGTCCTGTCTCATAACAGTACAAAGTTGAATCACTCGACATTTTCCACAAAAGACGGCTTTTGATGATGGCGATTATAAAGTTAGAGAGATTTTTCCTAAAGACGATATGAGTAGGTGAGATCTGTTTTCCTGTTGTATTTGAGGCTTTTCTTATCTCCAACTTCGAAATCACACCGAATGTAATATGAATCTTTTATTGTTCGTGGTAATCTAGCCAAGTCTGTCTAGTACAGAATTTCAAAGGAGAATTTCAGCCTTGAATTCTGGATTAAGTGTGACTATAAAGAGGATTTTCTCTTCAATATTTATTATCCGGAACGAAATATTATACATAGAAAAATGATAACAGATTTTATGCTATTTGTTAGTTGATTAAAAAAAAATATCTTTTCTGACTTTTGTCATATTTTGTTGTAAGTCATAAGATAGTCAAGAATTTGCCTTATAAATTATTTTTAAAAATCTCAAAATTAAAAAAATTATTGTTAAAGTTCCTTTCCATTCATATATTTGTTTTGTAGATATAATTGATCTTTTTTTCAGTCGCAGGAAGACAGAAAATATACTTAGATAGTAGTTTATACTGTATATCTATAAACTGAATAGTACAGTACTGTGCAGTATATTTTTAAAAATTTTTATAACAGTGTTTAGATGAATGGAAGATGGACTTTTTTAAAGAAAAATAACTAAAAATCAGTTCTTACGAATTATAAAATTATATATTAATGATTTATATATATATGAAAAAAATAAATGTAGAATATTTCTAAGTTCATTAAAAAAGCATTTAATTTAATGGCATTATATTTTATTGATTAGATATTTACTCTTAATTTAAATCCATCGGGCCTCTGTTACAAGTATTTATATCGAGAAAGAACAACATTAAATCATTGTTACAACCCTTCCAATCTAAACTAGAAACATAATATCACAAACATTGTACAAGATATATGAAAGATTTTCTAATAAAATTCTTCGTGTGTGTCCTGTACAAAATGATACTACTTATTTCATATAGAGCCAGGGCAGTTTTAATCAAAATTATTCGAATATTAAAGTGTAATACTGTACAATACTATAGCTTTATAAAAATATTTTTGTAAGCCATCTTCGAATATATTAAACTTATATAGGTGATATAAAAATTATATTTAATGTGTAATAAAATTATTATATACTGTATTATATGAATTTTTCTACATTAAAAAAAATTACAAAAATAAAATTTGTTCCTCATTGCTGTAGACTGATTAGATAATTTTGACAATTTTAAATAAAATACATGCATTTAATATTTAAAAAAATAACTACTAAGTTGGAAAATTAAGTAGAAACAAAAATAATTACTGTATAAACAAAATTTAATTATCGAAAATATAAGATCATTTTGCTGTTTATTATTTTAAGAAACAGTATGCATTCATCTTGTAACTATTAACGATATTTTATACAATTATAAATAAACTTAACGTCGTTTAAATCAGATCGCATATAGTATTTAAATTAATTATTATTATGTTTTCGATGGAATAATTTAATTCTGAAAGAAAAAAAAAATGATCAAAACTCATTTCATCGACATTTGTTTTTAAATTTTACCAAATTTACTGTATACATATAAAAATATTTTTTTTTTTTTACTTTTCAAATTTTATTTTCCTTGTTTTTGAATTTTTCTTAACCGGTTTTTAAACGGAAATTGTCTGTTCTCACTTTAAACAAACATAAGTCTATATACATTAGTTTGTCAGCAGCTATCATTAAGTAAACTGAGTTAACTGACATTGAAATAGTTATCTAAATATAGGAAATAATGCTTTTAATAAACTCTTTAAAACGATTAGAGATATTCGATATTCGATTTAATACTAATTTGTCAAGTAACAAAGTTCGATTGTTCGGTTTGATCATCCATTTTGTACGTGTGTTGTTGATACAAAGGAAAGATAAAATATAAATTACATTCTTGTCATACGGGTCTACTCGACTAATATTCCTTTAAGAGGAATATATCAAGGCCAGATTAATTACTGAAATTGATAAAATAAAATGATTTTCAAACCTAAAAAAAGTTAATTAAAGAACTTAAAAAGAATTATATAAATTAAAAAGAAAAGGAAAAACGTGTTTGTTATGTAAATTCTAACAATCGAAATGCGTCATCAAAATATTAGGGGGGGAAAAATGCCGAAAATACGCGAGAAACGTAAGGTCAGAATGAAGTGGATGAGATATTTTGTTGTCTTTACGCCCATGTTTCCAGGTGTTTAAGATGTTATCGCCCACGGATATCTTAACAGAAAAAAAAATCTGCAACTTTTCTGATAATTTACGCCAATTCTACAAATGCATCAACATCCTTAATTAGTATTTTATACTTGACGGAGACGAAAAGAAACTTTCTGTGCAGTTTTAAAACAGAAAACATTCTTGTCCTAATTTGTAACGTACTCATCGCATATTTCCTTGTAAGGTTTGCAACTTGAAGAAGATTAAATTCCTGAATTAAAATCGTTACTCTCTTAAACGGCGTAGCTATTAAACGTGACAGTATTAAAGTTTCGATTTGAAACGATGTCCAATCTCGTGCGATAAAAACATACATGAAGAGAACTAACGGAAGAAACATTCATCTGTTCTTATTCTAATCGACACAACAAAACACTTCTTTCATCAATAATAATGTTTGCGTTTTTCAAGAAGGGCAACGAACGACTAACTAAAACAAATCACTCTAATTTCATTGCTCGAACTGGAGATTAATAACTCATTAACAATGTTTACTAACTCGGAAATTTTACATTAAAAGCCTTATAAATTACTACTTAAATCGTCTTGTAATTTATTATTCGAAATAAGAGAGGATTACGATATTACCGAACTATTACAAACAGTAATTTTAAAGATTTTTTTTTTTTCTGCATGAAACGTATGGATTTGAATAATATTAAGTTAACTAAGCATTACGTAGAAGATTTAAATTACTAAAAATATGGTTTATATAACTGCGAAAATTCATCTAAACAATAATGAATATCAGCAAATCCAATATAAAGCGCAAAAAATTCCCACAAAGTTAACGATAAGCTAAATTTTCGGAAAATAAGAAGAAAATTGTATTTCTGAATTTTCGCTTCGACAAAAATTTGTTCTAGTTAACACACAAACATTACGAATTTGCACACAGAAAGAATTGTTAAAGTTGAATGAAAGTAGAAATGAGTAATCGACTGATGTAATCTCCGATCGTTATTCTCGAATTTCTATTAATCTATCAGGAGATTGGTGACTAAATAAAAGATTAAAAGTTTCCATACAATCTAATTCGTATTAAAGAGAGAAATTTATATTCGACGCGCTGTTTATTACCATTCACAGCACGCTGTAATGTAGGCATGTTTAACACAGTCATTCGAGCTGGTGATATTAATATCTAGCACCACAAACTATTGGAAAAGTAACGAAAAAAAAAAAAATGCCAACCGAACCGTAACGCTCGGAGAAACATTTAAGTTTTGCTTGTTTTCGTGGTGATGTCCACTCATGCTCTCGCGATATAACTGGCGACATCGGAAGTAAATGAAAGGGTTGTTACAATGTCTCCATTGTCCTATTTCAGACAACATAGCACTTGTTGTCTAGCGAATTGACTGAGTGGGAGTGACTATCATTCAATACAGAAACAAAACAGAAGTTGTTCACCGGAAGAAATTTTCCCTGGTACAATAGGTGAAATATTTAATTGAGCAAAAATGAAGCATTAAAAAAAATAACGAGTGCACAATTAAAATTCATCGTCGACGTTGTTCGGATTCATAAATTAAACTAATCTTTAAAAAAAAAAATCACTTAATGCATTTACCAGAAAAGTTTGAGTGGAAATTACGATTAAAAAAAAAAAAAAGATAACATGATCACTTACGGCGCCAGAGTTCTTATAGGTTTATCTGCTCAGATGAGTACTCATTTCCATAAATTATCTTTAATAATGGTGGGAAACAGTGAGACTTTTAATGATCGCCAAGTTATTTAAATGTATAAAAGAATGAAATCATTTCTACAAATGTAAATCCGGTAAGAAAACGCGTCTTTCCCGATTACGGTACAAACGACCTTCTACAGATTTAATAACAGAATATAAATCACAATAAAAGTGGCATGAACCTAAAATAATATATATGGAATGGGGTTAATTACACCTCGCCGCTTTATATATATTGTTATTAGTTTTACTTAATAGGAATTATATTGGCTATACGCACCAGCTTTCTACCAGTATGAATTTTTCATTTATTCGCCTTGGCGCTCGAATATTATTAATTTTCGTATTGAACAATAAGGAGGAAGAAAAAAAGAAAACTTATTACCGGTATATCTATAAATTACGTGGTATCTCGAGTGAGATGAATTATTTATTAATAAAATCTAAGCAAATTTTGATATATATATATACTATAATGGAAGAAGTTGAATGCAAAATTGACAAAGATATTATTGTGCAATAAAACGTCTTTGTCTCGATTTTATAATGAATATGCAAGTCGATTTTATTGCATTTCAATGCACATTTCGATTTTTCGGACTTTCGAAATGTTTATTTTTATAAAACTGAATCGATATCTGCAAGTGCAATGCTCCTCTTTTAATTACTTTTATTCGTAACTGAAATGCTCTTAAGGATGCGAAACATTATCAGCAATTAAATCCGTTATGTTTTTTAATTCGATAATAACCGAGGCAAAAATCATGACTATTTATGAAATGCCGATGTTTAATGAGCGGATTTATCTGATATTTTTGTTAACTAAACTGTGTCGTTGACCGAGCTACAACTAGACTTCCTCCTATTTTACTATATCATTTAATAAAGCTTGAATAAAATAACAATAATAAAATTCAGAGTTTGAAAAGGTCAATTCTTTAATGAGCTAGTTTTAACGGGGAAATCTGAACAAACCGGAACGTCTCTAAGATATTTAAATTGAAAAATATTACGTTTGTTTTGAATTTAAATTGTAAAATAATCGACGATACTAAATTCCGATTATGCCAACTATGCTAAAATTCTTGAATATAAGCTATTGTTCTAAATTAACGTTTAATAATAATTCTAGTACAGTACTGTTATGCAAAATATTGTTTTATATTTTTCCATTTAATTATAAGATTTTAAGAAATGAAGAGTTTGGGTATTATAATATAATCGGTTTAGAAAATGATAAACGATAATCATAAATAATATGAAATTTTCTGATTTTCCTCGTTTTATTTTTTCATAGAGAAATTTACAGGATGTAAAATAATTACAATTGAATTTTTTTTTTTTTTGTTAAACTCCAAAAAATACTAAATCCAAAATCAATTCTGTTTTTATCGTAAAAGAACCGAGTCAAACTCAACAGAAAGTTATTGATTTGCGATTTTAGATTTTTTGGGATAAGAATATTTATCTAAAAAATTTTTCTTTAACAAAAAAGAAACAAACTCTCGTATTATGGATATTGGAGAAATTTTCCTTATTCTGAAAATACAACTGCATTGTTTATTCGCGTAAGAAACTCTCGAGGTTTTTCGTTTTTTTATTGTATTAATCGTATTCCACAATCTGGTTTATGTGCTGCTTTAATTTCTTTACATATCCAAAGATCGACCACTTCGCACTTTTTTTAGAAGTTGCACTAAATTTATAAACTCGTCTTCATTCGAATTTTTTTTTTTTTTTAAGTTCTAAAGTAGGTCATCAACCGAGTCACGTTTGGCTCTAAAGCATTATTGAAATGATGATTTTTAAGCTGTTGTCATGAGAGAGTAATACAGTATTTCGAAATTCCAATAGCAAGAAACAGAAGCGTGATGAAATCGCTGTACTCAACACGACCCTAAAATTAATTTTTATATCTCGTAGAAGTATAGAAATATTCCGATGCAAACGACAGAAATCAAGTGATATATTCATAATTGCAGCGCAAAGTATAGCAGAACTACAACTAAATATCATTTGACGGATGGCAAGGTTAATATAAAAACTTTGAAGACTTTTTTCCACATTAAACACTGATGATTAATTTTCTCAACATTAGGAAAAGATTTTGTTTTTTTTTTTATTTGTGCATATCAGGTTTCCAACGAAACTCAATCGTGAATTGACGTGATTCTGAGAGCAGATAAGTTTGGCATCGGTTGATGAAGTTATCTATCTCCTCTCGGTTTAGCTTGATTTATTGATTTATTGGACAGAATACTATAATCATGTAGTTCACATCGTAAAAACTTCTTGATTATCATAAAATTTAATGTTTTATGATAATTATCAAAATATGCGAAACGAAACGAACAAAAAATTTTAAACGAAAACTCTGTGATTTTCGAATATCAAAAATAGATTTATAGAAAATAAAAATAAAAAAAATATTTGATATTAAAATTATTTTATAGAAAAATTTGCTGATATTCTTTTTTTATATCCACAACAATGAGTTTACAAAAATCATTATAGGAATATAAATGCAAAAATAGAAATCTGCATCGAATTTCGCAGCCTACTGAATATTTTTGCATAAAATTTTCCAGTAATTAAATAATATGAAATGCAAAATTGGAATATGAAATATAAAGCAAAATTGTTATTGCTATTATTTATGATCCGCTGACATTTTCTACGATATTCAACTATTTATTTTGTTAATTCGATTATAAATATTACTTTAACAAATTATATCAGACTACATGTAATGTGTATTGTAAATATAACTGTTGTTGTTATTGTTATTATTATTAGTTTACAATGTCGATAAAACATCGAAGACATTATAAACTAATAATAATAATAACTATAGGATCGAGTATGCTTAAAACAAAATTATTTTTTTAAACTTTATTTATATTTGAAATTTTTTTTTTCTCGAGAAAACAAAAATTCAAAATCAAAATAAAGATTAAAGAATGTGAAAATACTATAATTAAAAAATGAATTTTTTTTTAATGGAAACAATATTTTTAATATTATGAAATATTTTTATATAGGAAAATTTCTCTGTCATACAGTTTAAACATAAAAAGGATGCAAAACATATAACTCATTATAAGTCATCTTTAAAATCACAGTTATTCGTAATAAAGCATTTTCAAATGCGGTATTCTTGTAATTTTGTTTAATATATGATATAATTCGCTATATAGCATGTTTAAATTAGTACGAAGAGAGTTCTTATTTCTTATGAAGTCATCGTCTAATATTCCATTCATTCATCTTCCAATAAGCGGTTTATTCACTAATTTTATTATTTTTTGATGCATGACACAAAACGTAGAGGTATAGATGACTAAGCGTCAAGATATCGACACGATTTAAGTTCTTAATCGAAAATCAAGAACTTAAAAAATTAAGATTTTTAACTGTGAGTTTTTTGGTGCAAAACGAGCGGTCAAAACACAACGAAAATTTCGATTATACCTTAAAGTCTACACGGGAGGAAACGTTTAAAAAACAAAATTTTTACGTTTAATAGCAGAAACTTACAATTTTAATACCTTAATTAATTACTCGTAAATGTATATCGATTGAAAAAATTCTTGAAACTTGTTTTAAGCTTACTCGCTCGTATAGTTAGGTTTTTTTTTTTTCTTTTAAAATACTTTGTAGAAACTAAACCAGTTATTATTAAGAAATTTCCACTTACCATTCGTGAATATAATGCTTTTAACACGGTTTTAGATCACAAAATTTTAAGAATTTTGACGATGGGAAGAAGAAAACCGAAATGAAAAACCAAACGATCATCCGGGTACTTAGCAGATCTTCGTCTGCCCGAAAAGCGCGCGCAGCGCGTTCGCGCTTTCCATTCGTAACAACGCAGGACGAGTCTAAGTCCGGCCGGAGGAGGTAATGCGCAAATAACAAATTGAAATACTGTATTACAAAAAAAAAAAAAAAAGGGGTGGGAACATTAGTCTTTTACACAACTTTGACAGGTAGCGCCGCATGTAGTAGGCAGCGGATGTTGTTTTATTGTTTTTTTTTTAATGCATTACCACATAATGGCGTCATCGTTACGAGTAAACCAAGGTTGCGAACGAATTAATACTTCTGTTTTAACGTACATATGAATATTCTCATTTTTTTTTCCCGATTTTTTTTTTAATTATTCGTTTGTGCGTAGTAGGGTTTTTAAGTTTACATACGCTACAGATTTTTTTTTTTTTTTCTCTCGGAGTGTGCAAACTTAAATTATGAAAAGATATGTTTGCGTAAGATTGGAAACTGGCATTTACATAAGCAGTCGTTATTGAAACTACATTCTGGATTAGAAAGGTTTATATAAAGTACGCTTACGTTTCTTCCTTTTTATTATTAGCTTCTCAGAAAAGTTCTTATTTGCGTTTATTCTATCGAAATTCCATTTTCACGCGCAAATAACCATTACAAACATTTCGTCCTTACTTTTCGCCTTTAGAGATTTATATGTCTATTCAAACATTTCGATGCGGATCTGATAGAAAATAACAGGTGAGAGAATGGAAAAAAAAAAAAAAATGGCGTTTGCGTTTTAGTTCAAAGACGACGTTAATTATAATTATTTTTTAACGCGTGAAAAATTGTTTTAAATTCTATAAAAAATTTAATTAAATATTACTGGGCGTTTCAGTAGATCATAAATTAGTGGTAAAAACAGTGTGGTGATGTTTTTCACCCGAATATAAAAAAAAACATGCTAGAATTTTTTATAATAAAAGTGTAAACTTTCTTACAAGATTATGTAAATATTTAAAATTTAAAAAAAAAAATTATTTTTTTGAATTAACGTGTGAATTAAGTCGCGTGTTACTTATAAAATAATGAAGTTTAAAGCGCTTACTTTTTTACTTTAGAAAAACACCTGTTTGTTAATTAAGGAGAACGGATTAAGTAATCCAAAAAGTCAGGCAGATTAACCAGATTTTAAAGGATTAAACTGGTGTGAGGCCAAAATTTTGTCGGTTATTTTGTGCACTTCGGAATTCTGCAACTAATTTTACTCATTGGCTACAGTAATCGTATTTTCTGATTCCTGTACTTGAGCACGCTGTGTGTGTCAGGGCCGGTTCGACATATGATCGAATCTGTCCGCTCGGGGAGTTCATATTTAAGGGATGCCAAGGGGCGCTGGCGCATTTTGTGCTTTATTATTATTACTGTATTAAGATACAATTATTTTTTACACGTAATTTTAACGGTGAGCAGATTGCGAAGTGCGATACTTTTATGAATTTATTTATTTTTTTCAAAATTGATGACTTGAAGGAGCGGTAAAAGCTGTAGAGACGGTACTAGTGTGTGTAATCCGTGTGATTAATATAAAAAACGAAGCCGAAACAACGTGTGAATTATGTATAGAAAGAATTAATTATGTTCTCTACGTAATTTACACATTATTTAAATATTCATTTCTGTGTTAATGACACGGATTCCATAAACAGAAAAACAGAAAATATTTTGGATTCTTACTGTTAACTACATCGGAGTCAGTCGAGCATTAAAAAGAGAAAATAAACTTTTGTTTATTAGAATTACTCGAGTTTTCGACCTTTAGTATTCGAACGACACTGAACTGTAACACTGAAACAGAAGAAAGAAAGAAAAAAAAATATCCTATAGAAACGGAGCGTGACTATCTATTGATTATCATAAAAAAAAAAAAATCCTTTTGTTGTTGGAAAGAAACCTTTTAACTTAACATCCTTCAAGATGATGCAATATTTTAGGATTATACTACCAGAAATGTTTTAAAACGTACAAGCGAACAGAACAATAGAAACGGTTCCATTTTTTGTGCAGGCAGTCGAATCTTCAACAAAAGTTACGTACAAGTTTTAGCAATAATTTTTAATTTATGTTATCTTTCCGTCTCGCTATACATTATTATAAATAATTACTACTGTAGTAATAAAATAACGTATTTAAAAAAAAATTAAAGTGATAATTATCGCAACAAAATTATTTTTTATTTTTTATTTTTCGTGACAATTAAAAAAAATTCTTGCAATTTTTTTCTACTTCAGTTATGAATTTTAAAGAGTAATAAGCTAAAGAATACTTTCGGGACAAAATTAATAATTTAAATATATATATTTCGGAGCTAAAATTTTCGAAAGAGAAAATATGCTTTCCTAGGGGATAATTCTAAGAATTCTTTAATAGAAATATCGGAGTGACATTTGGTAACTAAAGAATGTCGTATGGTTTGGGGGAAAATAAATCAGGAAATAATTTCTAGTGAGAAAATGAACAAAGTGAAAGTTAAAACGCCTATGACATCTAATATGGAGGAAATGAAATGCATAGAGACGGACAGCAAAAAAAAAAAAAGAAAAAAAGAAAGAAAGTAAGTAAGTCACACGCACTGAACGTCTTTTATCTTAATAAATTCAAACAGTAATTATAAATTTTCAAACAGGAAAAGTTCGACTGGGATTTAATTGGATGTAAGATAATTAAAATCACGCGAATTTTACTCGAATTTTCTAGTTACAGTTAAAAATTCGCTGGAAACTTTCTTGGTGGAGAAGAAAGTTATTCTCAATTGCCAAAATTTTTGCATGTAGAGATCCAATAATATGTTAGTCATATTTTTAGCAACTTTTGGCATACCAAAGCGGTACGGCAACGTTCGAAACTCGTATTGTAAGTCAACAATAATACCGTATACCAAAATAAAATGGTAGAAGGTTAAAACACCACATTTTTCGCGAAGAATGTGTTTTAAACGGTACAGACTTCCATTTTTTCCTAGTTTGATGCGAAATGTATACTATAAAAGAAGTAAAACTAAAATACAGAGCGTTCTGCCATCTGTCGTATAAATTTAATATTAATAAAATTCGCTATTTAAACTAAAATTCGCAATAATTAACTTGTGTGTAATTATTAAAGATTCAATCGAAATTCTTCGTTACTTTTTTTATATACGAAAATTGTTCTAAAGTTATCTAAAAATGCGATTTATTCATTCATTTTTTTTAATTATTTAATTAGGTGGCGATAAAAAGTATTAAAAAGTTTAAAAATCTCCATTAAAGAAAACGCCCTCTAACGAGTTAAAAGTTTCAGTTTTTTTTTAAAATAAACCTTAAAAAAGGCGATACAATTGATAACTTAAACAGTTTATACATTTTTCTTATTTTAGTATAAATATAATTACAATACAGCGGACTCCCGTGCAAGGCGGGTGATACGTTCCGCGTTATACGAGACATACGTTACCAAACGATTTTATATGCATATTTAAACTCGTCTCCTGATCGCATATTGCTAACGAGACTTTGCGTTAGTTTCGAATATGATTTTATTGTACGCCGAGTGTTAATTAACTCGTTTTAAAGAAGGTTTCTTTTAATAAAGCAAAAAAAAACAAAAACAGAATACAGGTAACTAAATTTTAAAAAGTATTATATACAAGTAGATTCCTTATAACAGAATCCGAAAAGGCGGATTTGTATAATCCGACGGAAAAGTTGTTAAAGTTGTCATGGAAACGAAATAAACGTCGTTTGGTTTTTTTATTACAATCTACGGATGTTATAAGTAACGGGTAAGTAACGTTAAAAAGTTTATCCTACGCGTTATACGAGACTTTTTATAGCGTTGTATGAATATTAATCGCGTTATAGGAGAGCGTGTTATACGGGAGTTTACTGTAGTTTCATTACGTTCCGTAAATTCGATCGATGGTAAAACAGGAATGTTAAGGCGGTTTCACATAGCCAGCGACAGCGATTTGCTATGCGTTAAAATCAGCGAGTTGAGTTCCGAGATAAAAGGAGCGACTAAATTATAGCTGCGATTGTAGTTACGATAAAGTTGTACTTATCACAATAACAGCGAATTTTCTAGCATTAAACCACTCCTATAAGCTGGCAACGTGGCTGTACGATTAAATCAACATGGCGAAACGTCAAGTTTTATTGAAATAT